>CAIGQQ010033930.1:2257593-2282651 GCA_903798035.1 Danio albolineatus | reverse complement strand
TGGCATTTCTGTGTGGAGTTTGCATGTTCTCCCCGTGGTTGCGTGGGTTTCCTTCGGGTGCTCCGGTTTCCCCCACAGTCCAAAGACATGCGGTACAGGTGAATTGGGTAAGCTAAATTGTCCGTAGTGTATGTGTGTGAATGACAATGTGTGGATGTGTTTCCCAGAGATGGGTTGTGGCTGGAAGGGCATCCGCTGCGTAAAAAAACAAATGCTGGATAAGTTGGCGGTTCATTCCGCTGTGGCGACCCCGGATTAATAAAGGGACTAAGCCGAAAAGAAAATGAATGAATGAATGATTTGGCTAAATCAATTTGTTGTTTTTTAATTATTTAATTTTGATTTAATATGCATTATTGGTATACAGTTGGTATTGCTATCAATAATAAAGAAGAAATACAAAATACAAATTATCTTATAACAAATCACAATATGAAAAATATTTAATATGTAATTTTTTTATATATCATAATAATATTTTAGACATTATGTATTTTTTTAAAGATATATAAAATATATTGTTTGATTGAATCAATTGTTTTATTTTTTTATCATTTTAATCATTCTTTCATTTTGCTTCGGCTTAGTCCCTTTATTCATCAGGGGTCGCCACAGTGGAATGAATCGCCAACTTATCCAGCATCGGTTTTAAACAGCTGATGCCCTTCCAGCTGCAGCCCAGTACTGGGAAACATCTATATACACTCATTCACACACATGCACTATGGCTAATTAATTTTTTTCAGTTCACCTGTGCTGCATGTCTTTGGACTGTAAGAGAAACCGGAGCAGCCGGAGGAAACCCATGCCAACATGGGGAGAACATGCAAACACACAGAATTAACCCAGCTGGGACTCGAACCAGCGGCTATAAGCCAATCTTACTAACCGTGTCACCCAACATTTTAATCAGTAATTTAAAAAATTATAATAATAATAATACAATTTATGTTCTAATTAATCACAATATGCTAAATATTTAATATGTAGCATTAAGATTTTAAATGTTTTCAAACTAGCATGTTGAACGAATTAAATTCTACTGATATTAGACACATTGTCTCTTGATTGAGGCCAACATCACGTCAGCACCTACTGAAACACTCAGCAGCCGTTTCTCTGCTGGCGAGAGACACAGACTCTACAGTCAGCATGATATACGACTCTGCTAATAACCTACCAATGTCCTGTGTAGAGTCGCAGTCAATAAGCTGTCCAGCCTTGCCATAACACCACATTATTAGGTGTTAACGCTGGGTAAATAAGCTCGCCTATACTAGCATAACACACTAGCCGGAGGTGGAATCAGCGAGTCAATAAGCCGTTCTGTTCTACAATAATATACTTCACCAAAGAAACTGGAGAGGAAATAATGAATCTCATATTGGCTTGAGAAGAATTCAGGTTTTGTTGAACAGTCCTGGAACCTCAGTGTTGTTTTCTATATAAGATGTGAATGAGGTATTGATGCCGTACAGTATGTAGTCACACACTCTTAAAGAGTCTAACTTTTATTTAAATCAAAGCATGAAGAATAACTTTGTTCATGTATATCAGCCATTAAATGTCCCTGTGTAAGCAAGTGTGAACACAAGGAATTATTTGCTGGCTGCAGTTGTCTTAATGACCACAGGTGTCGCTAAAAACAATTATTTCTTATTGACTTCAATACGGAAGTGCGAGTTGTTTTAGAACTTCCAATTCAGTTGCTTATAGGAGAAATGACTAGGAATAATAAACGGCAGAAAATGGTCAAACTACTCGCTCTACAAACAAGTGTTTGCATGACTATACAACGTAGAGTAATATAAAAAGAAAATATCACTTTGCAACATCAAGCAGCAAAACGGTCTGTTTTTATCGTCTAAAAATGAATGGACGTGAATGAAACCGGAAGTCTCGAGCCAAAAAGATTTAAATGGCTGCGCTCGCTCATACACTGAGAATAAGGTGAATATTCATAAAACATTTTCTGTCTAAATGTGTGTGGAAAGCTCCTGTGGTGTCTGTCATTGCTACGCGACCATCAAACCTTTTCTCAGAGGATGACAAAATGACAAACCGTTGCTGCAGTTCTGATACGAGTTTGTTTATGAAGAAAACTAAAAAGCACTGCAGCGTTGTGTGCTTTGTTTGTCTGAGGTAATTAATCTAATGCTATAACTAAATTGTGTATGTTCCATAAAAAGTATGAAGGTGATTGGTTGGTTAGTTCTAGTCACATGACTCTGATGTGCTCACATGACTCTGAAAAGTGGAGATGTTTTTAACTACACCTTTAAAGTGCAGGGTTCCTCACAAATCATTCATGTTGTCCCAATACAAATCTATTAAGTTAGCATAACAATTTTAAGTGAATTGAACAATATGAAAAAATCTAAGTTTCTTGAAAAAAAGAATTGTGTTTAAGCTTATTTTATATAAGTAGTTCGAACAAGCAGCTAAAATCTTTTTTGAGTGTAGGTGTGCCTCCATTTCATATAAAGAAATTGTGCGCACAAAAGATGACATATGCATGTATGTGTATACATTGTATATGTATTATACAACAATGTTCACCAACAATCAGTTTATTATAAGCATATGCTAAAGTTTTGTCGTACTCGTTTTAATTTTCCCTTCACATGCTAATGGAGGTTTCTTATTTTAAGCTTCTTATTTTGTTGGGTTCTAGTGCTTTGTAAATTAAAATATACACTGTAAAAATATGGGTTAATCAAGTTTCCTGTACTTTAATTTTCAACATCATAAAGATTTAACATTTAAAATTACATTTTATTGATATTTTTAGTATTTTGAAATGATATGTGATCAGGATTGGTTGTGTAAATTACCTTATATATAAATATATTATATTACTTATAAAATATATTGTTTTAAAATAGTAAAAAGGTTGATCAAATTCACTTAAACATCAGTTACATGTTCAATATTAAATACTGAAAAAGCAGAGAAAGATCCCACTATAGAATTTGAAAGCCTAAATAAATGGAAAACACCCATGAATCACAAAATCTAGATTTGTTTGGTGTAGGAATCATGTAGAAGGAATAATAAAGAAGGCTATCACTTTATTTCGATGGTCCCTTTAACACATTTTGTTGAATTGAAGTTACATTGCATCTATGACAACTAATTCTCATTAGATTATAAGTAGACTGTTAGGTTGAGGTTAGGGTTATGGTTAGTCTAAGTTGACATGTACTTGCTAAGTTTCTTGTAGTCAGTTAAATGTCCGTTGAAGAAGCATTATCAGCACATCAAGCAGACAGTCCACTAATACTCAAGTGAGAATTAATTGGCATGTAGTTGCAATGTAACTTTTAGTCAACAAAATGTGCAATATGGACCATCAAAATAAAGCCTTACCTGAAGAAGATCAGGTTTAATTTAATTGGGGAAATTGTATAATTGTAATATCAGGGGAAAAAAATAGTCTTGATGATAATATTTAATTTTGAACAAAATGAACCATTCAGCATGCTATCTAGACTAATTTCGCATTGTATTAAAACATACAGTCAATTTTATTCTTATTTTTTCATTTATGTAAATATGCATCGCTTTAATGACAAGAAAGTGTGATTAGCTGATGTGGATTTAAAATGATGATCACAGCAGCAATCATTCTCCCCATCGCCGTATTGAAATCTTTATGACCCTCACAACTCAAATGAGTTCCCCACTAGAAAAAAATACAACGTCACATGCCATTTTAGTCCAATTTCCAACTAGCACAAATGGTACAAGAAGGCAGCATAAATGCTCTTTAAGCTTGGGTTGATTCTGACAGCGTGCCAATGTTTAAATCATTCATCAGCTGGAAAATGATCCCAGCGATATCATTCCCCATCCCATTATTGTTATATTTGTGTACTTTAGCTGACACACATAGTTGTGTTGTGGATGCTGTTATTTTCAATTAAAATGATTTTTTTAAAGGCTTTATAGTTATTGTCATCATTGGTGTGAATGGGTCTTTAATCAGCATCATTTTGGAATCTTATTATAGGAAAACATTGCCAAGAACTCACCTTTATAAGTACTGCTGTCAAATGATGAATACTTCTAAAATAAAAGTTTGTATTTACATACTATATATGTGTGTGTGTGCGTGTACTGTGCATATTTATTATGTATATAAAGTCGAAGGCACAATTATTAACCCTCCCATTAATTATTTCCCAAGTGCTGTGTTTAACAGAGAGAAAACATTTCAACACATTTTTAAGCGTAGTAAATTTAATAACTCGTTCCTAATAACTCATTTATTTTATCTTCGCCGTGATGACTGTACATAATATTTATTTTTGCATTAGTATTCAGCTTAAAATACAATTTAACTAGGTTAACTAGACAAGTTAGGTTGATAAGGCAAGCCATTAGACGACAATGATTTGTTCTGTATAGCAAATAAAGAAAATTACTTCTTAAGGGGCTAAATATATTTTTAAAAACCGCAAAACTTTTTTTTAATATAAAAACTTTGTTTCAGCCAAACTAAAATAAATCAGACATTGCAGTAGAAAAAAAATATATAATTATAAAGCTTGGGAAATGTATGAATACAAATTTTACAAGATGGTTAATAATTTTGCCTTTAGCTGTTTATACAAATACAAGTGATATATTATTATAAATATACAGCGGGAAAATAAGTATTGATTGTCACCATTTTTCGTAGAAAGCATATTGACTGTTATATAGTGTATTCCATTGACTTAAAAATTTCCCTGGATGTTGGTAACAACCAAAGAAATCCATATATGCAAAGAAGTCAAATCTAATTAGTTTACAAATTAGGTTATGTGTAATAAAATGAATTGACTCCGGGAAAAGTATTGAACACCTGAAGAAAGGGAGGTGTAGAAAGGCAGTAAAAGCCCAGACAGCAGCTAAATTCTCTCAGTAGATATTCAGCAACCCTCTGCCATTCGCCAGTGTAAATTAATAATAGCTGCTTCAGTCCATCATCTACATTACCAGGATGATGAAGATGAAACCAGGGTGGACATTTCAGCAAGACAATGATCTAAAACAAAGCAAAGGAAACTCTCAAATGGTTTCAGAAAAAGAAAGTCAAGCTGTGGAATGGCCCAGCCAATCACCTGACTTGACTTAAGAGGTGATCCACAGTGTATTTTTAAGGCTTGGTTGTGTTTACAAGATGCAAAGCAATGTATGCGCATGCTTCACTTGTAGAAAATCACATTATCTTTTCATATATCTTACTTTGATTATAGACAGCTACTCTGCTAACATGAAAACGAATGTCATATTTTACTAGTTCCTCTGAAAGGCCCACCCTCAATAGGCTCTTATTGGTCAGCTAACATAATGTGCTGTGATTCGCGGATTGGCTTCACTTCATGCCCCTACAAGCGCACGCGTTTGCGCTGTGTAAACACTGTCAGTCAGAGTAGCTGTTAGCAGCAGTAGCTGCCTGAATCAGAAAAAAAATCTGACAAGTGTCTTTTTACATCTATTCAGAATAAACATGTGTAAGTAATATGAAACGTTCACATATCTTTTGCGAGTTTGTAATTTGAGATGTAGAATGCAGGGAAAGCGGCTGCATATAGAGACACTGCATGCGCTGGTGAGGATTGTGGCTGTTTACAGCAGTTTGACTGATAAATAGGAATTTGTAGCTAAATTGTTAGCTGTGCCAAACAGCATTTTCCATTGTTTACATCCTTATTTACGTCCTCGCTACAACATACTGTTAACGATAGAAACTGTGCCTGTAGTTTTTTCGTCTTCATCGTTGGAGGAGCTCCATCGTTGCTTCATCACAACTTCATCGTTGGAGGAGTTTTTAGCCAAATCTAGCACTGAACTGAGAGAGATTCTGGAAGCTGTCCTTTGTCAAATGCAAGCTATATATTTTTATAATTCTCTGGAACATAATTAAAATGGAATTTTAAGCTCTTCTGTCTTTGTGTCGTGTCCCTTGGATGCCCAAACACAGAAACAAAACAAACTCTGTTGAAATAACAGCGTTTAGATGGCATTTTAGCTTTCTCTGCTGTAACATTACAGCACCTCTGGCCATGCCCCTTCGATGCACGGGGTGTGTGTGCGAGGTGAATGCTCGTAACCGGAAGCCCTTGTGATCTTATTAGCCCGGATGTATTTTTTTTTTTGTAGTCCCCAAATTTGGTCTAAGCTATGCTAAGCTAACTCAGTAATAGTCAATGTCTCCCTTTGCATTGAACTTCGAGTATATTACAGTCAGAGATGTTATGTTCACACATACATTACACATTAACTAAAGTTTAAAATATGATATCAAATTGGACCACCACTTTAGGATCAGATTTGATAGACGAGACCCACAGAACCATCAAGATTTTTACACTATAGCAATGTCTGTGAAAAAATCACACCTGAGCAGAACCTGTGACTTCATTCTCCATATGAGAGGTGTCTTTAAGCTGCCATCAGCAAAAGCTTTTTATATAAAGTATTAAATCATTTAAATGCTTTCTCCTTGTGTCATTTCATTGTTGTACACAACTCATTTTTCTGATTATTTTTGTTTTATTTTTGTCATGTTTAGGTTTTTACCGAAATCTGCTTCCATTCCATGTCAACAGCTTCTTTAGAAATATCATTCCAAGGAAACCATGACGTGTTCAATACATATTTCCTCACTGAACATGTAGATGTTTCAGTGTAGTAAATGTTTCTATTTACTTTGGATTTATACATAACTAGCAAATATACACAGTACATACACATATATTATTTTAATTTAAACATTTATTTTAGATGTGATTAATCACTTGACTCCACTACTTGCCTACAATATGCTTCTATCCTAGTACACCTGTGTGAACTTGAACATAGAGAGTGAAACATGAAGTGTATTTAGACAATAAGTAAGTGTCTCGTCCACATAAGCAGATGTCTCTGTGTGGAGAAAGGCGCAGTTCTTCCCCATTGCTCTGTCTGAGGAAGTCTCTAAAGTCTCTCTGTATCTTTGTAATCCAGAGAGCAATGTTCACAAAGCTCTGCTCAGTCTGTGCCTGCAGGCCTCAGACACCTGGCAGGAGTTCTGATGTTTTTATTGTATTTTTCAGGTGAGCCGGTGCTTGTGAAGAACTTGCGCTGCAGTCTGCTGTTTGGGTTCTGGTTTATGTTTGCTCTGCTATGGTTTGGACGTGAGGTTTATTTTAAATAAGACCTAATACATATTCTCTTTTTTAAAGTGTTGTATTAAAGAGATGCAGAGGGAAACGTCTCTGTCTGTTTCAGTCTAACTGTATGCGTGGTCATACTAGGTAATATTTGCTGCTTTCTTCCCTAGCAATGACTCAATAATGCTGTTATTTTTGTCCGATAGCTGAAAATTCATCACAATCTGAATCCAGCTAAAACTTTGCAAAGATGTGAGACTGCTGTTGATGATGAGTGAGGTTAATAGGTTATGTTGTGTTTGTATTACTTTTAGGATAAAAGATTGTTTGAGGTTGTAACTAAAGGGAAGAAGTCTTTTTTTCAGTATTGACATCATGACGTCATAACTTTAGACCATAAAAACAGAGCAGACGGCCTCAAATTAAAAATGTATGATATTAGATGGCAAAGTAACAGATGGTTGTTCTGAAGGGGTTTAGTTCCCATTCGCATCTATTGATTCCAATTGTATTTGTGTCATACACACAATCATATAGATGTACAAATACATGCATACTAATGGGTCAACGTGGAAAATGGATTTTCCCCAAAACATTTAGTAGACAATCAGTGACCTTGTAGCTAAATTATATATAAAAAATGTATTTGTAAAATGAGCTATTTTTTTACCATGATTTACCAGTTACTCTGTAGTTTAAATGCAAACTGTATATATGTGCTGTGTCCTTTGGTTATTTCAAATGAAAGTAAGGAAGAAAGGGGAAGGAAGGAAAATGAAGGATGGAAAAGGTCAGGATGGAAAAGGAAACGAAGAAAAGGGCAAGAAAAAAAAGGGGGGGGGGAGGAAGGAAAAGGAATTAAGGGAAAAGGAAGAAAGAGGATATAAAGAAAAGAATGAAAGAAGAGAAGGGGAGAAAGAAAGGAAAAAGAAATTATGGGGAAGGAAGAAAGGAGGAAAGGAAGGAAAATTGAAGGAATGAAGGGAAAGCGGAGGAAGGAAACAAATGTAAAGGAAGGAAAATGAAATAAATAAAGGAAGAAAAGGAAAGAAGGAAGGAAAAGGATTTGAAGTAAAGGAAAAGGGAGGAAGAGGATATAAAGAAAGAAAGGAATGAAGGAAGAAAAGGGGAGACAGGAAAAGGAAATGATGGGGAAGGAAGGAGAGAAGGAAGGAAGGAAGGAAATGTAAAGTAAGGAAAAGGAAATGAAGGAAGGAAGGTAGGAAATAAGAAGGAAGGGGAAGGAAGGAAAAGGAAGGAAGAGAGTAAAGGGACTAAAGGAGGAGAAGGGGAGATGGAAAGGAAAAGGAAATGATGGGTAAGGAAGGACATGAAGAAATGTAAAAGAAGGAAAAGAAAAGTAAGGAAAAGAAAATAAATAAAGGAAGGAAGGAAGAAAAACAGAAAAGAAGAAAGTAAAGGAAGGAGAAGGAAAGAAAGTGCGGGAGGAAAATGAAAGGAAGCAAAAGGAAAGAAAGGAACGTAGTGTAGATTGTGTTTTTAAAGATGTAATAGAAGATTATGAGTACTAAATGATATACTGTATGATGTAATACTTTCATTCTGTATTAAATTATATAATCATCCTTTTTTATTAAACTGTTTTATATAGAATGATAATTAGTGTTTGCAAATTAGACAATAGTTCATAACACTGACCCCAGCTCACAAGATGATAACAGACGCACACAAAGCCGACACCAATTGTCTAGAATATAAATGTCTCCTATTTATCTGTCACATTTGTGACCATTTTCTATTTAGTCAGGGGCCTTGGACATCTCGTCTATGTGA
Organism: Danio albolineatus; assembly: GCA_903798035.1. Classification (NCBI taxonomy): domain Eukaryota; kingdom Metazoa; phylum Chordata; class Actinopteri; order Cypriniformes; family Danionidae; genus Danio; species Danio albolineatus. Next base: position 2,273,715 of record CAIGQQ010033930.1, on the reverse strand, counting down.
TTGTGTGTGTGTATATACATGTATATGTGTGTGTGGGAGAGCACTTGCTGACGGGATGCTGTCTCTTAATCATCCTGGAGAGCGCAATGCATTAGCTTCTGATCTCCAAGCAATCCATCACGTCATTTCACTAATTAGTAATGTTTACAAGATATAAAAGGCGCACACCCACACACATATGATCAGTTTAGCTCTACTACTTAACATCACGAATGTGATCTTGAGGCCAGGCTGCGTCCGCCTCCACGTGTTAACCAGGAGGACCTGCTGGAGCCCCTCAGGCCTGCCCTTTATCCCCGTCTCTGACCCTTCTGTCTGGCAGGATCCCTCTCCGCCTCCGCAGGTTCCCCCGTCTGCCCCGAGCAGCTTTAATAACAGAGACTGTCCTGATCACAGCAGGGGGCCAGACTCCAGACTAATGCAGTCAGACAGGAGGGGTGTGTGTGTCTTGCATACTATATAGGCTATATTCAGTCTTCATAAACACACCCACACACATGCAGTGGACAATACTGTCTGCATTTACACATTTAATATCCTGAGGTCAGTCAAGCGCAGGTTATGGTTTGTGGATCTCTAAACGTGTTTACAATATGCTCATTACTCGCAATATTCCGCTCTTGCCTCAGTTTACAATGTAAATCAATAACCTGGTAATGCAAGTAAACAGTGCTAGCAAGACTTTATTAATAAATCAGTTTGTTTACTTATAGTGATGTCAAATGCAATCATTTGTGTATCTAACATCAGTTCGTTTGTTATGTAAATTGTCATGTTAGACAAATAATTAAAAACCTACTATTGCAACAAGCTGCTGCTCATATATTATCTTTTATTGTAGCACTTCTACACTTTTTTTTTTATAATTCTTATTTTTTTTATAATTCTTAAAACTAAAGTAAAGATATGTTTCTGCCAAACATCACATATGAGCACCTAATTAAATATACAGAGAGCTTGTTGAAATCAGAGTATGGGGCAATTATACACCATTTATATTAGAAATATTTAATAAAAGCATTTACGTGACCAGGTGCATTGTCAGCTTAAGCACAGTCGGGTTAGGAACGTGTATTATTTTTGTCTTCTGCATATGAGCAGAGGGGTCAGAGTTCAGAACCCGTCCACATGTGGGACCCTGAGGCCTGATGGTAATTAATTTGATGTGAGCTGGTAATCTACTGTTTGAGGCTCTTAAGACAAACTGCGCCTGCAGTCAAACTGACTAATTAATATAATCCCCTATCATGTGATCTTGGTGTAGTGGTGCATGCTGGGCTGCTTTTTTCAGACGGGACAGATGGTTTGAAGTTATATTTAATTGTATGAGGCTTTTAATAATGGTTTACTTCATGCATGCTTTGTGCTGTGGAGTTTGTGGTGGTTTCTTTTCTGATTAATCAGATTTATCATTTTTGTTTGGCAAATGATAATTATTTTATGCATTTCACTTATTGACTTTTGATTGTGTGCGTGTGTGTGCATGAAATAGCTACGTTCCATTTTGTATTTTTTGGCAGTTTTCCTGGGAAATGTTTTAGGAGAATGTTATAAAGAGGACAACATTTTAATTTCCTTGGGAAGTATATTCATTCATTTTCTTTTCGGTTTGGTCCCTTTATTAATCTGGGGTCGCCACAGCGGAATGAACGACCAACTTATCCAGCACATGTTTTACGCAGCGGATGCCCTTCCATCCGCAACCCATCTCTGGGAAACATCCATACACACTCAGGCCTTGTTTACACTAGTGCGTTTTAGTTTTAATATGGCGTTTTAGCATGAAAACTATCCCCGTCCACACTAGCGTTTCACCCAGCGTTTCTGAACATAACTCTATCCACACTACCAAAAACGTTCATCACGTGACCATTCGCACACTCTGTGCATGCTGTGTGTTCAAGTATAAACAGGAAGCATGTTTCTTGCTTGGCATTCTAAATAGGGCTTCCGCCGCGTGAAATGCGAGCGATTAGCGAGTTCTCGAACAGTAGCTTGCCTCTTGCCAGTATATGCAGTTTAACTGCACAATGGCGCCTAAAATGGACAATAGTGCAAACACCGCTCCCATTTCTGCCCATGTTGTTTACAGTGAAGGCTGGCCTGCCGTCTTCTGGTGGCGTTACAATCATGTGATAGGGGCTTGACGAATAAGGGAAGGTTACGCAATGACCCAAAAGCCCCAATCGAATAGCGAATCTCAGCTGCCACGCCTCCGTTTTCAAATGTCTCTGTTTCCCCCCATCCACACTGAGACGGAGCAGCAGGGTTTTAGAATGAAAAGGGCCACTCCAGCGTTTCCAAAACGCTCCGTTTTCAGGGCTTGAAAACCATTGTGTGGACGGATGGCGTAACTGTAGCAAAACTTATGCGTTTTAAAACAAAAATGCATTAGTGTAAACGGGGCCTCATTCACACTCATACACTATGGACAATTTAGCCTGACCAATTCACCTGTACCACATGTCTTTGGTCTTGTGGGGGAAATCGGAGCACCCGGAGGAAACCCACGCAACCACGGAGAGAACATGCAAACTCCACACAGAAATGCCAAGTGACCCAGCTGGGGCTCGAACCAGCGACCTTCTTGCTGTGAGGCGAAAGTGCTACTCACTACGCCACCGTGGCACCCGGAAAGTATATTGTTCTTCCATAAATAAGCTGTGCAACTTGAACAGAAACATACTGTACAGACATGCTGCCGAGCTCTTTAGCCTCACACATTACACCTCTTCCATAGCAACCACATAACAATGCCCTGGCAACCACTCTAAAATGCCTAAAATCTTAAGAAAAATCCAAAATACGGTTGTCCATTATGAGGCTGTAGAACTAAATGTGCTCACAGCAGAAAACATGCACACACTTTAATATTAGTCAGCAGTCTGTTGATGACTCCCAGCAGGCTGTGCTCTCATAATCACAAAAAAAGGACCTCTGCGTGAAGACCCACGCTCAAAAACCCCTGCTGCAGGTTAAAAATAACCAAAAACCCTCTCCCTGCTGACGCATGTTACCCTCCCACCAGACTCCAGTTCTCTGTTCTCTCTGTTACCTGCTCATAGGCTAAAAACAAGCTTTGATTTTTCATTTTCTAGTCAGACGGATCAGCTGCGATTGTTTGGATCTTCTGAATAGTGAATGTAATGTGTTGTGAGAGAGGCTTTGATTAATCTGCCGTTTAATCTGATGCCGTTTCGTGACCCTTGACCTATCGCAAGATTTATCACAATCCTTGTTTGTTCGTTCATCAGCTCTCTTTTTTCCCCCCAATGTTACTGCATAATATAAACGGTCAGGAATCAATGTCCTATTGAATTCTTCGAGAGAGCACTGAAAATAATAAATCTAAAATTGATTTATGGGGATCAATGTAATAAATGAGGTCACAGTGATGTGATACTGGTAGGGCAGATGGTGAATCTCATGGCGAGGCACTTTGTATCTCATTTTTAGTAGCAGGGAATGCTGTTTTATGCCAGTGATAAAGCTGCACTGCGGTTTGTACAGTAGATCATTCTAAATTTAGTGGGCAAATGGAAGGTTTTTGAGGAGCTGCGAGGAGGGGAGTCTTTTTCTTTATGAAGGCAGCTGACAGGAGGAATTGGATGGAAGGAGATGAAAGCAGAGCGTCACAGTTTTGTTAAGCTGAACCTTTAGCAGGTCTTAAATAAATATTGAAGAAAAATGAAGGTCTGTTTATGTTCAGTTTTGGTAGGGCACTTTTTTATACTATATATCATTTTCTATTTTTAGGGCTGAAATGTAGTAGTAGTAGTAGTAATAATAATGATAATAATAATAATAATAATAATAATAATAATAGGGCCTTCACTAATGAATATTTATATTGATTAATTTATTGAGTAATTTAATGATTATTTGACTACTCTAAATGAGTAATGTTATACCAAATATCAATGATTAGACGTAATTTCATTTAACTAGTAACTTTGACATTCAGTAGTGTACCATAAAATGTAAGAAAAATGTGTAAATTTTGAATTGTAAAAAAATTTAAAAAATAATAAAATATACACAATTGAAGAAGCCCTTGACAAAATGAAAAACTAAAACTAAAATATATGATTAAATTAATGAAAAAAGAAATAATGTAAGCAAACCTAATTAAAATAAATAAATAAAAGAGATAGGATGTTCTTAATCTGAATGGCAGAACTATACATCACAGGGCATTTATGCCACTAACCATGCAATGAAATCACTTTAAAATGAGCAGAAGTAAATTAATTGATTAATTACAGCAGGCTAAATCATGCCTGCATATTAACAAACTCAGGGACAGATTAAATGGTTACAGTGATTCTCAATTACAGTCCTTGCACTCCAGATCTTTGAATATTTTGCCTATTTCTCTAATTTGCCAGCTCTTTATATAAGAGCTCAATATATGAACTGTTCTTATTGATAGGGTCTCATATATATATATATATATATATACAGTTGAAGTTAGAATAATTAGCCCCCCTTTGATTTTTTTATTATTATTTTATTTTTTACTTTTTTAAATATTTCCAAAATGATGTTGAACAGAGCAAGGAAATTTTCACAGTATGTCTGATCATTTTTTTTTCTTGAAAAAGTCTAATTTGTTTTATTTTGGCTAAAATAAAAGCAGTATTTAATTTTTTAAAGACCATTTAAGGTCAAACTTATTAGCCCCTTTAAGCTATTTTTTTTTTCAATAGTCTACAGAACAAACCATCATTATACAATAACTTGTCTAATTACCCTAACCTGTCTAGTTAACCTAATTAACCTAGTTATGCCTTTAAAAGTCCCTTTAAGCTGTATAGAAATGTCTCGAAAAATATCTAATAAAATATTATTTACTGTCATCATGACAAAGATAAAATAAATCAGTTATTAGAGAGGAGTTATTAAAACTATTATGTTTAGAAATGCGTTGAAAAAGTCTTCTCTCCGTTAAACAGAAATTGGGGGGAAAAATAAATAGGGGGGCTAACAATTCAAGGGAGCTAATAATTCTGCTCTCTCAATTTGGTCAATGGGCCCCAGAATATGGCTCAAGTTACATCCATGTTCCTTCCATATATTTGTTTTAATTGTCAGTGGTTTTGTAGATTTAGCAAATGTGACTACAGTTTAACCAGCACATCATGATATATAACTAATTTCTCCTTCTTTCTTTCTCTCCTCAGATGTAGACGACTCTGTGCCATTCCCGACCGGCTCTCTTCAGAGAAGAAAAAAGGGCCTAGGTGGTCTGCGCCAAGCACAACCGAAGAGCAAACCATCACTCCTCATCGGCCTTCCTCGAGATTTCCGACAAATCTCCTCTATCATAGATGTGGACATCCTGCCCGAAACATATCTCCGTGTCCGTCTGCACAAGCACGGCACCCACAAACCTCTCGGCTTCTACATCCGTGACGGCGTCAGCGTCCGCGTCACTCCTCTAGGTGTAGAGAAATTCCCCGGCGTCTTTATCTCTCGCCTAGTGAAAGGCGGTTTAGCAGATACCTCAGGGTTGCTAGGAGTAAACGACGAGATTCTTGAAGTGAATGGGATTGATGTTTCAGGAAAGTCACTGGACCAGGTCACCGACATGATGGTGGCCAACAGCCACAACCTCATTGTTACGGTAAAACCTGCTGTATACCGCTACGACTTGACATACCGTAAAAATAAAACATCAGCTGGAAACAGTTCTGCTGGCTCAGGAGGCTCCGCCCTCTCACATGACTCTGCCCCCAGCCCTGCCTCTCAGAACGCCAGTCAGTACAGCAACAGTACCAGTGTGGCAGAAGGCGACAGTGATGATGATACTGACCTAATTATCGAGAACGACAACCTGTCCACATACGCGCCGCACCGTCTGACTAATGGCAATGGCAACCATGGAAATGCCCAGTCGTCAGGCGCATTTGCACACAGGCCCCTCCCACAAAGTGTTTCCTTGCCCAGTAGCAGCTCTTTGAGCTCCCTGACCACACCCACACACAACGGCAGCCCGACCAAGACAAGCAGTAGCCAAGAAAGCATGAGGGAAGACGGCAATTTTATTACGTTGTAGGTTTCGCACTACATTTGGAGCCTTTTATGCACATTTATGAGGAAATGAATGAAGGTTTATGTTACTTTTTCAGCCATTACTATCATTAACAATAACCTATTCAACAATCTTCCCTGTGAATGAGGACTCTCAGCCGAATCACACGGGTTGCACAATCTAGCCAGTGTGTGAAGACATGCGGTTGTCACTGTATGGAAGTGCCTCCCCTTTCGCCTTAGTTGTTTTTTGGGACAAAATCAATCATGTTCATCTCTATAGACTCCAGAAGTGTGTTCTCTACTATATTGGGATGCCTGACGTTAACCTCAGAGTACATGAGAGATGAATGATTTGCTTCTGTGGAAATGATGCGTGTCTTTTTGTGGGCTCATCCCAGTTTTTATGATGCCTCTTGCATTGATGATGATGATGATAGTGGAAGATGTGTTAAACTGGATCAAATTATGCTCACCTCATTCTGATGCTGACCATAGTTTCGGTTGTGCAAAATGTCCACCAAAATTATGATTCTGAAGTAGTGTTTAGTAGAAAAACCACATGAGCTTAAATCATGTTATCATCACACATTGAAGTCACGTTGAACAAAAATGAAATGTGTGATTTAGGAACAGATTCATGTGAAAAATGTGTTTAAATATAAAGCTCATGTGTTTTTTTTTCTGTAAGATTTACATTCGTCTGTAAACTAATTAGTGTTTATTAATTATATTTCTAACATTTAAAAACTTTAATACTCCCAGGTACTCTTAGGTTTGGCATTTATTATCAATGTTAAAAAACGCTTTTAATTTATTGCTATTTTCACACATAGAAATGAAAGCCTCTTTTTGGGTTCCTCCTATGTCTATGTTATTAGTTAATCCTAAAATAAAAAATACTTCATAAATGTACTTGTTCCAAACCTATATGCCCTTTTTTATTTTGTCTATAGAACAGAAAGAAGTTTTTGAAGTATCTTGGAAACCAGTTTGGTTACCACTGGCTTCCAACGTAAGGATAAAACAAACAAAACACTAAGACACTTTTTGTTCCACAGATCAGGTTTGGAACAACTTGTCTAAATATTAATATTTGGATGAATTTTGTCAAACTATTTCTTGAAGGATTCTAAAAAAGCAGTCATTTTGAAAGATTTCCCCCCATTTCCTCACCTTGTTTTTAGCCTTTCTCTCCTTCAGAAACATTTGAATAACTGGCACCAGTGCGGCGTGACTTCAGAAAGACTCGACCTCTCATTGACTCAGCCTGTCCATTTCTCCTGTGTGCTGTTTTTCTGTAAGCAGAAAAAAAGGAAATTCCTTTCATGTTTGGAAAGGCCCAAATTCTGCACATTGGGACCTTTTTCACACAGTCCAATCCTAATGGCCAAAGCTGTGAGGCTTTCTTAGCCACGGTGAGAGTGTGTTCGGTCATATTTTTCAAGTGTAATCTTACAGAAACGGCACTGAGGTGGACATTGTCAGACTCTGGGCCAAATATTGGTTTCTTTAATGTCCAACAGACTCGAGCTGCATTTTTCAGGCAATAAGTTCCCAGGTGAATGCTTGAGAAATACCTGCCTCGGGACGTCCAGCGCTTCAAAGGCAGTCTATCAAACCATGAGGCGTTAATGGAGGAAGTATGGGGAAATGCATAAAGCATCCTAGTGGCACTTTTTACCAGCTAAATCGTGATATTAGGGATATACATTTGGGGATGTTACTATATATATATTTTTTTTTTCAAACCGTTCTGAATGTTTTGAAGGATTTTTTTTTGTGCCAGTGAAAACAATCTCAGTTTCCGTTTTTCTCTGTCATAACTGATGGCTGTGATTCATGAAGCTGTAGCCTCATCTGCTGAGCATTATCTAGTTTAACTCAATCAGCAAAACAAATGAGGTGTTATTTCACCGCAAAACCGACATTTATCAGGGTAGCCTTGAGTGTGAAAGAGAATGTAGTTTATTTGATCTGGACTAGACGTAACATCTGTGCAACTGACACTCAGTGTGACTCATTGCCTCGGGTTTTCATAGTTACAAACACTCATTGAGGACGACTGAAACCGAAGGGTGATTTGAAAAGGATAGCAGGAGACATCTGGAGAAGCGTAAACTATCACTTTGTTTTGTTATCTATATTTAATTTAATATATTTTATTGGCGTTTTTGGGTTAGAGCGAGTAAAAGTTGACGTGCTGATTTTTAAAGAGAACGTGTATGGCATGTGAGTTACATACGGCAGAACAGGACACAAATGGGAGCACCATTAATACCACATGAGCATTATTTTTTTGTGTGTATGTCAGTGTATATGTATAAATAGAAATACGAAATAATGGACACTTTTGTACACTAGGAGCCCTTTTTATAAAAAAGAGCATTTTATATATGTGTAAAATATGGAAAGTATTTTTCTTACTCTTGTACTTTTGTATGTATATTAGAATTCTGGAGACGAGGTTTCTATTTCTTTTGAGTATCGCAAACAAAGCTAAAATCTTTAGATGCTCGTGTTTTTATTATAATCAGATGGGTCAAGGTGTACAATACTGTGAATGTTATAAGCTGATTATAAAAATGTTCTATCGAGATAATAAAAGTATTTAATAAATAATGATTTTTGGTCATGTTTTTTCTTCAAAAAATAATTGTCAGATCTATATTTTGCATTTACTGTATTCAGGTATGTTGAATGTTTAAATGTAGTTCATATAATTATTTAAAAGACAATTGATGCATAAAAAAGATAGGAACTGTGTTTGAATATATTATATATTCAGAGAAAACGAAGCAAGCGTGTGATAGCAATACAAACATGTTAGAAGTGTGTAAAACCATGTTATAAACATGCCAGTAGGCATGGGACGATAACCGTTTTCAATGTATACCGTGGTTTGGAAAAGTTATGTGTGAGATTTTTTTTTATTTACTTTTTTTTGGTGTAAATTGTAAAGACATCTGTGTTTTCGAAACAAAAGAAGACTGCAGAAGTCAATTATTCACTTGAATTATTTAGCCTGACATGTTTACTGCTCCAAAATAAAATATATTGCTTTCAAAGGGGGAAAAGGTTTAGTTTTTTAGCCAAACATTTAAAAAGAATATATTTTAGAGCAGTAATCGTAAAACCGTGATATTTTTATCCAGTGTTATCATACTGTCAGAATCTTATACCGGCCCATGCCTACATGCCAGCAATATACTAAAGCATAAATCATAATAGAAAGATGCTAGCAAGGAGTTAAATGTTAGCAATGTGCTATATCATGCTAGGAACATGTTAGTAACCAGTTAAACATAGGAAATCTGAGTTACAAACTGTTAAAGTATGGTAGATCAAGCAAAAATGTTTAAAACATGTTAGCAGCATTTATAAACGATAGCTTTATCCTTATTGATACTACCAGTATTAGATCACATTGACAATAAGCTAGCAATGTTTTTTTTAAACCTGCTAAATCATGTTAAAATATGTTAGCAGTGTTCAAATACCACTCAAAGTGGCGCAGGGGGTAGCACAATCGCCTCACAGCAAGAAGGTGGCTGGTTTGAGCTTCGGCTGAGTCAGTTGGCCTTTCTGTGTGGAGTTTGCATGTTCGTGTTGGCGTGGGTTTCCTCCGGGTGCTCCGGTTTCCAAGTCCAAAGACTGTGCTATAGGTGAATTGGTAAGCTAAATTGGCCCTAGTGTTTGTGTATGGATGAGTATGCATGGATGTTTCCCAGTGATGGGTTGCAGCAGGAAGGGCATCCGTTGCGTAAAACACATGCTAGATAAGTTGGCGGTTCATTCCACTGTGACAACCCCAGATTAATGAAGAGACTAAGCTGACAAGAAAAGGAATGAATGTTCAAATACTAGCAACATGCTATACCGAAGTGATAATCCAATAGCAGTGTGATAAATCTTGCTATACATGTTAGCTATGATAACTGCTGACAGTGTTAAAAATGATGCTATAGATGTGTTACATATGTGATAATCTGCTACCATTGTGTTAGAAACATTGCATTTGTTATGCTAAAAGCATTTTACCCATGTGATAAATTGCTATTAGTGTGTTGAATCATACTAGAACCATGTTGCTTCTGTGATATACCCAGTAGCAATGTTAAATTATGCTAGAAACCTGAGATAAAGTTTTAAGACACTTTTAAAAATTAAAGGCTTTCTCGGGCTTACATCAAAGCTTGTGTACAAACGTCATTACCAGTCATACTATTAGTATTGAGGTACTCAAACTTCTCACAAATAGTTCCTATTTTTAGCCCATCTGAAATGAGTGATACTTCGAACTGAGCGCATTGTGGTTCATGTTCCTTATAATTCAAGAGAAATGTGAGAGAATCTGGTTATTTCCATTTTGAGCGAATGTGGTTGCTGGAAGCACTTCAACTACTGTACAAAGAAATTATGCATCATTGGATTACATTTAAGGACATTAGATTTGCGATACCTTATCTCAGGTTACATCACTGTGAGGAAATCAATGTGTTATAAGTGTCTGGACTAGAGTAGAGCTTATCTACTTTTGTGACTCCCAATGCTCAAATCAATATTAGAAGACCCTTCCGCACAAACTTCGATTTGTGCCCATGTATTGTACCATTACTTACAGATTTTCTCAGTGCTTTTGGTACATTTCTCAGATCAGAATTGAAATGAACAAAACAGCAAGTGGGTTTCTCAAAACAACGCTTAGCAAAACACCCCAGACTACCTGCAGAAGCCAGTCTCTTGCTCAAAATCCTTAGTTCATCTCTCAAAACTAAATTTCTGTATCAATGAACGTGTCAGTGCTGTTAGAATGACAAGTCATTGTGTGCAGATAAGACTGTCAAAATACTTCATCTTTTCAATATAACAGTGTACAATGGAGGCGTGTTCTGATGTGAACTATGGCATTTGCATTGCTGTTTGTACTTGTTGATAGGTCATGTCATTGTGCTACAGAAAGGAAAAGACAGCACTAGCACAAAGAAAAAAGAAAACAAAAGTTGAAGTGTGAACATACAGTAGGACAACCTCCTTTTAGACCTCCATTAGAAAACGTCAAGATTGACCTGGGAAAAATTGCATCAAGACAGATTTAGAAAAAAAAGTCTACTGGAAATATAGAAGAATTCAATAAGACAAACTATTATGACAACTTGTTCAGCCATTTTGCATGTAAAAACATATGCCATGAACAAACGATTAAATGTTGAGCGGGATGAGACTGCTCAACTGAAAGCAAAATAATACATTTTGATTAACGTGACATAAGCAATTGATAATGTAGGAAGCAGCAGACAATAGCACAAAATCATTTGCATGGATGTACAAAAGCATTTGCTTATTTGGTTAAACTGCTTATTTGGTGTGCACAAGTGACACAACGATCTGAAGATCGAACAGCTAGTTTTGAGAATTTCAATTCTGATCTGAGAAATGTAAAAGTGACTGAGAAAAACTAAAATCAAAACTTTTTTTTTTTTTTTTTTTAATGGACACACTAAAAAGTACAATATAATCACAATCTCAAGATTTAACATGACTGTTTGGTCCTTTTTAAAGGAAAGTAAACAAAATGGAGGTTCCCCCTGTTCTCTTGCTTCCACAAATGATTCCATGCAAAACTGCATTATTTTTTTCATAATTTGCTCAGCATGTCTGTAACTTTTAAATTAAAAATCACAGTAGAATATATAAAATCAACAATCAAAAATCAACAGAAAAATGTTTGGGATCACTGCCAGTGTCGAAAAATAAATTGCAAGGTTTTTAAGTGCTATGATGAAATATGATGGAAATGCATGATGTTGTACAGTTTTTCCATTTAGCATATTTACTCTAAAGAACAAGAAAAGCTCATTATTTACTCATCCTTCAGTGATTCCAAACCGGTTAAAATGTATTTATTTTGTGGAACACAAAGGAAGATATTTTGAAGAAAGCTGAAAATCTGTAACCATTGACTTTCATAAACAAATTCTATGGAAGTCAATGGTTACAGTTTCCCAGCTTTCTTAAAAATGTTCAGTTGTGTTTAACAGAAGAGTGTAAAACTGATTTGGAACAAGTAAAGTGTATGACAATTGACATTTTTGTGTGAACCATCCCTTTTTCGTCAAAGGGTGGTTGAAATTTGCTGAGCCCCTCTAGCGGACGCCGCCATTGTTGGGAAACAAGTGTGACTAGAGAACAAGTGTGAAACTGAGGCCCTCTGCTGTCTAAAATCTGGGTAAGGACGATTCAAATGTGTTTCTGTAGTAACCAAATGGCTCTCACCTGCATGATTTTTAAACTGCTGTTCATTTGTAAATTGATACAGAATAATGAACAGGTCCAGAAACAAACGAAGAAAGCCGCGGCAATAAGTGCTGAATTTGTGGAAGACATGATGATGATGATCCAGGAAACGAATCCTTTCAGGTGTACATTGAGCTGACTATCTATATTTCACTCATATTTAAGGCTATAGGACTAATCTATACCCTACATTGCCAAGAGGAGAACGTGAAAGTACAAAAATATTACAACTATGTTAAAACGTCAGTTACCTGTGAAGGGCAAGTTAAATTCCCGCCGACAATAACGTCCAAAAACCAGGAAACATAATCTAGATCAGCGGTCCCCTCAGGGTGGTCCCGGCCCACAAGGGGGCCTCAGCGAGCTCTGTAGGAGTCGCGCCATATTTTAAAAATGTTTTTTTTTAGCAGTGGATCATGTTTCCTTGGTTCATTTTATCCCCTGACTGACCAATAATTGACACATTTGTAATTCGAGTTTCACTGATTCGCCTTCAGCAGCTAATAGGAATGACCCAAGCACACTGGACTCAATGGACTCACATGTACCCAATACAAATGACCACTAATGCTTTGCTTTTATATTTTACATTAGGCTATTATTTGTGCATAAACATATCTAGATATAAACATACTGTTTGTTTGAAAACACCCCTTTTTTGTCATACCTACTGTAAACTTAAATTAGCGATAATATCTTTAAATGTGTAGGGGGGCCTTACAATATTTCCCAGTAAGTCCAAGGGCGCCTGCAGGATTTTATTTCAAGGTACGCACAAACCCAGCACTGCCCCACCCCCTTCCCACAATCATCTCAAGAAACACTAATGTTTATTGTCAAAGGCTACATTATTTAAGGGCATTCGTTACAACATAATTCGTGTCCTTTTAATATTCATATTTCTTTGAAATCTAAATGTAATAAAAGCACATCAGCACCCAGGAAAAAACATTCAAATCATAATCTTTAAAATTATGGCATATTAAAAAAACTGCAAATATATGTCAGAAGATGTTGATATGCTATAACCATTAGTGAAGCATTAATTAAATCCTTACTTTCAACTGACTGGAAATCATCCACCCGCACAGTTGAGTAGTGGACGGGCTCAAATTAAAATATAATTCGTATATTTTTCTTGGAAATAAAACATTTTTTAAAACAAATTTCATATGTTTTGTCTCATAGTTTAATATTTTTGTTGATCTTCTAGATAAAATAGAAGAACGAATAACATTTGAAGTGATGTGCTTCAAAACAAGCTATATGCTTCAACAATGCCAAAAAACAAACTGGATTGTTAAATAAAAAAATAAACTAGCCTAAATAAAATTAAAGTGAAATATTCAGTTTCAGAGAAGCCTATATTAGACTGTTTTCTCTGTTGCGCCGGTCAACTACTATTTAATTCATTTAATCAAATAATTTGAATGAGCTGGACAGGTGTTTACAAAGTAGGCTATTCGCAACAGCACTGAACATGTTCCTACATTACCTCGGAAGAACAAACTCGGTTGGAAGGGTGAGAGAACTCAGAAACTCGTGAGAATGGAAATGCCTGCATATTTATGCCAGTCCGTCAGATAAAATTGTTTAAAACACCTTGATTGAATAGTAGCGGGTCCATGCGAGGAGGCTGCGCAGCAGACATGGGCTGGGTCTGGAGTTTCCCAGGTTCAGGTGCTGCTGAGACTGCACTCCACTCCATGTGGGGGATCAGTATTTGTCTCATTAGTTTTAGGCCTTTTGGCAAATGTGTCAAATAAGTTTATCTCTTCTTAAGAGCGTCTACCCATTTTGAAACTTGTTTTAAACAATTTCTATCTGAATTGTAATTTTTAGTGTGCGGAAAAAACGCTGCAAAACTAAAGCCTTAAGGCTGCAGGTGCCACTGGGTTAAACTGAGTAAACTCACTGCGGACAACATACCGATATCGATGCCACTTAAACTAAATCTTACATTTAAAAATACAAATAAAAACACTCCAGTCATTTCTCTAAATTATTCTGATAAAAAACAAAACGAAAAAACATCAGTTCTCTATTAAATACAAATCTGGTCTATTTTAATGTCTGTATAAGATGTTTGGCGGAAAAAAATGGGCTTTGGGTCGGACTCGGGCCAAAAAATTTGATAAGCTGTCGGACAAGGGCCGGGCTACAGCCTGTGCGTCTCGGGCTAGGGCCAGGCTAGGGCTTAGATTTAGGCCCATGCAGGGCTCTTACATGAGAATGGTGTGCGGAGAGAACTAGCATTAAAGGCACAGGCAACAAAAACAGCTACATTGTGTTTAGAGTAGGCCTGTGCGATTAATTGAAATCATATCAAAATCGTGATTTGGACTTCTGTGATTTCTAAATGACCTTACAGCACCATTTTCCCGCAGCATGGCATTCAATTCAATTCACCTTTATTTGTATAGCGCTTTTACAATCTAGATTGTGTCAAAGCAGCTTCACATAGAAGGTTATAGTAAATTGAAAGTGTCAGTCCAGTTATTAGTGTTTGAGTTCAGTTCAGTTCAGTTCAGTGTTGTTTAATATTCACTACTTAGAGTCCAAACACAGAAGAGTAATCCAGATCTGAACCAATCATAACGCAGCACGCCTAAACAGCACGAGAACAGGAGACTGAATAGCCTGCATATACAGGGATGTCTGTTTTAGAGACATGTTACAGGTCTTTGATAAAGATTTAATTGTATAGTATAGTATAGTATAGTATAGTATAGTATAGTATAGTATAGTGTATTTAGATGTAGGATTTTTTTGGCATCACGGTAAAGTGTGTGTTTTTTTGTGGTACAGATATGCAATCACTGTGTGGTACTTTGATTCAGAGGAAAGAGCTGAAGCAAAAAGAAAATATCTCACTGGTTGGTTCAGCTTAAAATGAGTGGTATTCATATTTGTGTCTGATTGTAAATGTCTAATTGTTTAAATCTTTATATTTCAGCCATCTCAAAGGAAAGTTCCTCATCTTAACGTCTAAACACACTGGCCCGTCTTGGAGAGGTTTTCCTATTTATTTATATTTATTTAATATATATTTTTTTGCATTGCTTGTTGCACTGATGGTACCGCTCCCCCTCACTTTGTTTTTGTGATTTACTTGGTTTGAATCCGGTCCTTAAAACTCATTGCAGAGTCATCTGAATAACACGCTGCTAATGTAAAGACAATTTTGTGAGAAATGTGAGAATCTTAATATTTTGTTTATTGGACTTTCTAGTGATTGTGGAAACTTAGCATGAAGAATCTCACACTGAAGGCTACTGAAGGTGTTACTAAACACTCCAAATATCAGGATACACAACTGTACACTACAGCAATACTTCCTATTTTTACATTACTGTAAGAGTTAATAAAATCTAATTTATTGGATAACTTGATAAATAAAATGAATAACATTCGGTATAAATACTGTTTTTAATTATAAGAGTTGGGTTTAAGGTTTGTAAAATACAATAAAATATGTTAATAAACGTTAATAAAATACAATTAATGGAAAATTTAAGAAATAATAGAAATAATTGTCATTCACTTCCGGCCGCTGCTGTATTCCTTCTAGCAACAAGCGCGTTGTAACCATTTTTCTTACAGTCTATGGTTCTTTCTCTTCTTGTAAGTTCTTTTCTTTTCTTTTACAGTCTGTGTCACGATCACCAGCGATATAACAACCAAAGATATCTGGTACACACTCACATTCACACAAACTACAAATCCGCCATTTCATGGACTACATACTGTAAAAATTAAAGGTTCCTGGAGGCACCTTTTAGGGTTCCTCAC
>CAIGQQ010033930.1:2226680-2252593 GCA_903798035.1 Danio albolineatus | reverse complement strand
TATAATATTTTGGAGCAGTAAACATGTCAGGCTGAATAATTACAATGAATCATTGACTTCTGCTGTCTTCATTAGTTTCAAAAACACAGATTTATTTACAATTTAAAACGGCATTTTTGGATATTTTTTCTGCTGGAGACACTGTTGTCCTAAAAAACTAAAATAAAATTTTTTTTTTTTAAAAGAGAATAAAATAATACCTTAGGAACGGTATTACAGAAACTTTTGGCGGTTTTAAAACCCTTTTTCCAAACCGCGGTATACCTTGAAAATGGTTATCGTCCCATGCCTACACAGCAAAAAAGTCAGTGTACATTTAACTCAATTTGAGTTTAACTTAACACTCCTTGGGTGTACATATGACTCCCTCCATTTTGGAGTTAAAATAACACTTTCTAAAGCGTGAAATTTGTACATCGCCACAGAGTTTATTTTAACACTGTAAGAGTTTATTCTTACATTGAACTGGAGTGTGTTACCCTTTAAAGTGTTAACATATTACCTTTTTTTTCCTATTATCAGTTGGTGTGTGTGACAGATAACAGTGATCAAATATTATGAAAATAGTTTTAATTAATTAAATGTTTATTAATCTTTTCAGAAATAATTTCAATACATTCAACTCTTTGTTTTAAGTTTAAGTAAAACATACTGGTTTAATCACTGTTTGTCCGAAAGAACCGATTCGAGTAAATAAACTGGACTTCCCATCACCAGTGGAAAATACACTGCATATTGGGTTAAAAGTTTAACACTGAAAAAACTCTTAAAAATATGCTCTTTTACACTCGTGGAATAAAATGTACTCCGGTTTTAACACTGAACAACACCAAGAAAATCACACTGTATATTTAACACTGGACTTATTGCTGTGTATTTACATATATACTGAATATATATTTTTTCAATCAGATAAATGAAGGATTGGTGAGCATGAACATGCTTCTATCAAATTCGGATCTCTGACTGTTGTATATATAAATTCATGTTAATCTAACAATCACTCCTTTCAACACAAAGAACAATAACAACAAAAAACACAAGACACAATATGCTCATGGATGTGTATTTTAATAAAAATAATTCTGTCAAAATTAAATGAGTACAATATTTCTTTATCATGTTTCCAGTACATAGGTATGTCTCTGTATTTTTTATGTATTTTTTTTAATCGTTTTTCTTTTTTATGTTGTTTTAAAGGTTTTTAAAGGTTCATGCTAAGTAGAGGGTAACTCATTTCACAATTGCTAAAAGAAAACTCAAATAAAATTAAAATCATAATAGAAGTAAATTGTGCACAGCTTGCTGTACTCCATATTCCATCCGTCCTGCTCCGTTGTTGTCGATTTGTTTTGTTTTTTAAAGCAGGAACATCATCACATGACTAAGAAGTTCTTGACAATGATTTTGGCGACTGACTTCTCTCCCATATTTGTACGTAGGTCCCTATTCAAGCCAAAATGAAGTTCTATGATGGATTCTTTTAAAACGACGATATTCATCCTATGTGGTTAGATTATGATGAGTTCCAAAACATATCAGGCATTAAAAAGCCGCCTCGCGATAAAAGATCTACAACGTATACAGTTAAGTAGAAATACGAGCGCTTCTCTATAAACTGCCATTTTGTAACTCAAACATAAGTAAAATGTTACACAAGATGTCCCCATGCAACAATATACCACCATTAAACAACCAAATCGACCCATTTAGTAGAATAAAATGGTGGATCAGGATGTGTAAAATTTGCCCCACAGAATCAGACACATAAACACTGCTAAAAAAAAATGACGGGGCTCCAAATAGTTAGCTTCTCTACTCATTAAGTAACTTGAAATTTGGAAAGGCCACTTTTTTTTTTTTTTGTTTAAGTTCTTGAGGAGCATGTGCAACTTTCCAGACTTCCGACTTAAACTGAAACGATCTGCAGGTCAACCAAAATGGTTCCCGCACTACACATACCTTCAGTTAATATGCCTGACATGATACAACAAGCTAGACAGCACTGTGTCCTAAGAGTAAATGAGGTATAGCTGAACATAAAGCAGGTGTAAATATGGGAATGTAAAAATCTCATGATGGCCAGCAGCTAAAACAAGTTGGGAAATCAAATCGGCTAAGCTACATTCAACACCACGGCGGCCTGCTGGCTGAGTGAAATGCTGGGTTGACGTGGGAATCGCTTGATAAATTTTCCTTCATGAATGATAATAGGAAATTAAAGTTAAGTGCCTGAGCCCGATAACGTCACACTCACAGAAAGGGCAAGAAAAAGACATTCGGGAGGGGGGGAAACAAAAAACAATTGCACTAATAATGAGGTTGAGGTGAAGTTCTGGAGCAACAAAGATGATTGCAGATCAAGTTCTAGTAGTTGCTAAATAAATACATCTTTTGTTTGCAAGTTTGCTGTTCATTTGTAGGAACGCTGGGTCAGTCAATTGTCTTGCGTACTGCAAGTTCATACTCTGTCCCTCCATTTCTGAACAGGAGAGGTAGACAGATACAGTAATGCATCTAAGTGTGCATTAAGTGAAGTACAGTGCATCCAATGGTAACAAAACTCTAACAAACAGTACTTAACAGCCAATGAAACGACCAATAACAAAAGTTGAAACAGTGTCAGTTTGGAGTTATTCATCTAACAGGAGAACTATCAACACAGTGACACTATTCACGTGGGTGTGAAACGTACAAACTCATAGTAAGTTCATCTCCAAGCTCTTCTCAGTAATCAAACTGCTGACCTTCATTATTCTGTCAAAAATGTTGCGTTTTTATTTGGTAGAGCCACAAAAAGTCTGAAAACCACTTTCAATTTAGTTTGCCTAACTTAACTTAAAAAAACTTGAAGGTTAATACCCACAAAGATGATAAAATATTGGTAAAATAGATCCATTTAGGGCAAAGGTTGAAAATAGAATTGATCTACATTGGACCCGAAGGCAAGTCTGCGTCGTCACTGTGATTGTGTTTAATGAAACTCGTGCTGGTGCCTGAGATACTAAAGTAGCTTAAAAAGGCGAGACGCTAAGAGCCATGCAATTTCTCACCTCCTCTCGCACAATTAACATCGTTAGGTCACAACAAACTCACATATGCGCAACATCCATCAAACTCCTAAAGGGGCAGCTACGGTTAACCGAAAATCTCCTTTGTTTATACGTAGAAAAGGACCTGCTTTAAAATCCACAGTATGGTTTGGTGTAGCGACACCTGTTTTCGCTAATTTCCCGCTCCGACGACTTGTCTAAATACCTGAGCTCTGACTAAGTGCTTTGCTCGAATTTTTCAGTAGGAACTTACCATTATGCGTATAGTTGATATGGTAATCTCGAAATACTATGCAGTGAATTCACCCATGAAAAAAAAATAGGTTGGGAAGTTGATTCGTTTCAAGATGAGCACAACAAACGGACAAAATATAAACTGAAATAAAAATGACTAGATAAACAGAATAATTAATTATCTTTAAATAGTGTCACACAATTTGTATTTGATAATACTAAATTAAAAAGAAGCCTCTCTTCTCGTGTTTTCTATTCGTTCTGCTCGGCTGCTTCTGGCAAGCGGCACACCAATTCAAACGCGTGTTCTCGTCATGGCAATCAACTGGAAAGTCCTCTCAGCCGTCCTGAACGTTGCCTGAAGGAAAAACACAAATGGCATTTTGTTAATATGAACAGAAAAATACTGGGATATATATTTCTCTAGAAATTACATAAGTGAAGTTTAACAAACTAATTTCAAGAGGAGCATGTGAAAAGATTGATTGTGGCTGGCCTCTGATCCATAATCAGCAATAATTTAATCAGATTGATTCAAGCTTATAATAAATAGACCGAATTCGCCCTACTACCGTATCTATATTTTGGAAGAATCCCCTCTTCCACCCCATCTCCTCTTTTTCTTCTCTTTACCAGGGGGAGACCTCGAGACCTACCTGATCTCAGACCCCTTTATATGCTTATTGACCAGGCGGGAGCCCTGGGCTCAATTATCTCCGAGCTCAGGGTTCTCACCTGGGACAGCATGCCAAACCTGCTTTTAGCGTCAAGTAGGGCTGTGCAATATAGACACAATAATCATGTTGCGATTTTTGGAACAAACATTGCGATTGCGATTTTATTTGCGATTTTGGCAACTGTTTTTGCTTTTTCAAACAAGCTACATACACACATTCTATGTATTCAGTCCACAAGAAGTGCATAACAAAACATTTCACAATGAAATAACGTACTGTAGTATTAAGTTTATTTAAAAAAACTTGTAAAATTGTCTTCAAAACAGACAACATAAAATAAATTAAGATTAACTAACCTCACCTCTAGTTAAAAACATACTGTACACAGTAGTATTAACTGCTTGATAAACAAAACTGTAATGAATTGTCTTAAAAACAGACAACATGAAAAGATAAAGATTAACTAACCTCAATTCCAGTCATAACCATAAATAAAAACGTAAATAAAAACCACCTATTCGGTTCTCCCGTTCAACTTCGTCATGCGCAGAGTGAGCTCTGATTGATTAACATCTTTCTCCCGCTCAGCTTAGCTGCAATTGCCCGGTTTGCTGCGTCAGCTCTGATTGGTTAACATATTAAAATCATGTGCACAAGAACGTGAGCAAAAATCGAAATAAATTAATAGATAAAATTGCAGCCTAACGCTGTTTAGAAATTGCATGTGCTTAAATCGTGATTTTTTTTTGCAATTGCAATTAATTGCACAACTCTAGCGTCAAGCATATCTACGTGTGAACACAAAAAATGAGATCATGAAAAAGAGAAATGCAATTAGAATTCAGTCGAATTACAGAGAAATTAACTTTATTTTTATTTTATAGAGTTAAATTACACATCTCATTAGGCTTCACTGCGAAGATGTAATTTTTGGAAAATGCACTCATGAAATTGGAGAACACGTAAAGGTAAAAGATGGGACATTCCATTCTGGTATTCAATTTACCCAGGTTATTTTACATAAACTGAAAGCATATTATATGCAGGAGTCTACATTGCGGTTTCAAACAACTGTAATAAGCCATCATAAACAATAAACTGTCAAAATGTAAAGAACGATATTTTGCTCTTAAATCCCCAAAGTTTATAATGGAATATAAACTATAGTTACACTGAGTTACATTTTTTTGGTTTTTTGAAAATGATGGTAAAACTGTATTAGGACTTATTTTTCCCTGCTGTTGTCAATGGAAGTGCAGCGTTTTTTTTAAACGGCAGCAGTGTAGTGACTTGCTGAGCTGGCGTTTTATGTGAAGTGCTGAGCGATCTGCGTTTTTAAAAGCTCCGACAGCTGGAGAAGCGCTCTCAGCTGAGCATTTTTAGAAAAGCGCTGGCATTTTTAGCTGTGCAAAAACAATTCCATGGACAAGTGCCCTTATAGTCATTATTACTCTGACAACCATACAGTACACAATATGTAAAAATTAGCAATGAAAAAAAACTGTATTACACTTTTATTCTTTTGATGGGCCTTCTCATCTTTAACCCATGTACAGTCATTGTCAGAATTATTGGCACCCTTTGTAAATATGATCACGCAAATAAAATATTTATATTTCTGATTGTCTATATTTCTGATTGTCTATATTTATATTTCTGATTGAATAAAACAAGAAGTTCTACTTAAATGGAAATATTACAACTGGAAATACACCTGCAAGTAGACTTGTGTTTGAATTGCCTTATGTGCACAACCAGGAGGAGAGTTCAGACTCTCCAAGTATCACAGTTGTAAAACTGCAGACATTAGTTGAGTCTTGAGGTCAGAAAGCCTCAAAAAAAGAAGAAAAAGAAAAGTTCTCTTCTCTCATCCAAAAACAAGGTGAACTTGGTGCAAACAGGAATAATGCACTTTTTTAATAGAAACGTGAAGCCATTTTTTCTGCCAGAGGACATGGACAAATTGTTTAGACACATGGCATCATGTATCGCATCTAAAACCAACAGATAATAAAAAATAATGTACTGAAAATGTAAGGCTGTACACTGACTGAAGATCTGATCCTGACTAAAGATGCTAGCAGAGGCGCTGCTCCGAAAACAAACATGAAAATAGTTCACTGAGGACAAAAGTAAGTTCAGCTATAGCCGTCCTAGTCCCCTGATCTGAACTCCATAGAAAATGTGTGGGTGAACTGAAGCGGAAAGCCCACCAATATGGAGCAGGGAGTTGAGGGATCTGGAAAGACTTTGTATGCAAGAACGGCCTTTGATCTCTTTCCAGGTTTTTTCCAATGTTCTCAGAAATTATAGGAGAAGACTTAAAGTTGTTATTTTGGAAGATGGAGGCTGCAAGAAGTATTGAAGTAAAGAAAGCTAATAGTTGTGACCAATGTGTACTGTTTGAAAAACCTTTATTGCATATTGAAAATAATGTTTTCAATCAATTTATTTCAGTGAGGTTCATTTTATTATGTGTGTATCGTTTTAATTATCAAAAGAATAAACAATGTCAATTTATTTTCACAGACTTGTTTGCAAAAGGGTGATGACAATTCTGACCATGACAGTAGTTTAATGGAATGCAATGCAATACAATACACGATAACATGAATATATTATAGTATAGTTAACATTTCAGTATAAGATACTTTTCATATTACTTTCTAATATACACTTTGACAAACCCGACAATGACCAATGCATTTGTTACAATATTAATTTGTCTTTGTTTATGTTAATTCATGACAACTTTTGCAGATTAAAAATACTGACAGATATAACTTTTGGTTTTAATAATGTACTGGTAAATGCTGAAATTAACATTAACTAAGATTCATATCTATTTTGGAGATACTTTTAATTTGTAATCTTATTTTTGCTTTAAAAAAATCTGAATTTTAAAATGTAAACTAAGAAATTAAAGAAATAATTTTGAGGTACACGTAGATTTGTAGATGCAAGCTCAGAATTCAAAGAATAAATTACAGAAAATGAGCACCACAAAAAATAAAGTCTATAAATAATAAACTGCGAGAAAACATTTTTTTAAGGTTTATTTAACCCGCAAAGTATTGTACATTAAGGGATTAAATACATATAATATAATATAATATAATATAATATAATATAATTCATTCATTCATTCATTCACTTGTTTTCTTTTTTGCTTAGTCCCTTTATTATATATATATATATGGGATCACCACAGCGCAATGAACCGCCAACTCATCCAGCATATATTTTTTTACACAGCAGATGCCCTTTCAGCTGCAACCCATCACTGGGAAACATTCATGCACACTTATTCACACACACATACACTATGAACAATTTAGCTTACCCAATTCACCTATAGCACATGTCTTTGAACTTGTGGGGAAAACCGGAGCACCCGGAGGAAACCCACGTGAACATGAGGAGAAAATGCAAACTCCACACAGAAATGCCACCTGACCCAGCCGAGGCTCGAACCAGCGACCTTCTTGCTGTGAGGCGATCATGCTACCCACTGCGCCACCGTGACGCCCTAATATAATATAATATAATAATATACTTTTGATC
Organism: Danio albolineatus; assembly: GCA_903798035.1. NCBI lineage: Eukaryota > Metazoa > Chordata > Actinopteri > Cypriniformes > Danionidae > Danio > Danio albolineatus. Next base: position 2,245,065 of record CAIGQQ010033930.1, on the reverse strand, counting down.
ACGTATTCTCTTTCATAAAATGTTTATTTTAAATCATAATAAAAATAGTTTGAATTGGATTAAAACAGAATACTCCATGCAGACTAGTAATGGGGGTGATGATTATAACAACAACAACAATAATAATAATAATAATAATAATAATGAATATTTATAATCTATAATTACCTATAGTGCCCTCACCTGTACTGGTGCTAGTGCAAAAAGTTGTCGACTCTGGCGAAGGAGCAGGACCCAGAGCGAACCCTGGCCATCAGCTGCACGCACTCAGTGGCCTGACCCAGAGCCAGCATGAGAGGAGGCTGTTTAGGCAGATTCTGAGACTCTGAATGAGGGAACACATCACACATATGAATTCATTACAACTATTAAATATGTATGAATGACCCTAACAACCTGTGGCCACATTACCGGGCCCTTACGAGCTCATTTATCTGCAGCCACATTTACATTGTGAAGCCTGTTAAAGCGATCATGTTCACAGAGCTTATTTCTTACCCAGAATAGCACTGTTGAGAGCGGAGCAGATCGCCTCTCTTTGCATGGGGTCCAACTGTTGGCCCACGGGGCAGCTCCAGGGGTCTGAATATGCCAGCAGACTGAATGCATCCTAAAACACAAACATACACAAAAGATGCAAGTGTTACCCACTGGGCTAATCAGTTTATCCACTTTGAGTGTATATTTGCATTTAGGCTGAGAAGGGAAGCGGAGTAGATTAGTGTGTAAGTCTCAACAGACCACTTCACTGATATTTAATATAAAATGTGACGATCCGATCAAACTGAATTGCACAATATCAGCATAACATAAGTAAATGGAGTGCATTAGTTACTGTTAATAGATCTGTGCAAAGAATGAAATGTATTTAGGTGTAAAAACTGTGCCTTATAGAAATGCATTACAGGTGTAACTGCATGTTAAAATCACATATAAAACGCACATTAAAAGTTGTGGTTTTGTAACATGTGCAAAAATAAATCACATGAACACTTTGCATTTACATGGTTTTGCCTATGTATCTTATTTGACTAGCATTTTATTAATCGACCACAGTTTGAGCTAAAAATGTTCTTTATGGGATAATTCATCCAAAAATGTCAGGGCCGAACACGTTTTTCAGTTTTAAGAACGTGAGGCATGCTGCAAAAAAAGAAGTGTGCTGCGCTTTTTATGTCACTAGACAACCACTAAATCAGCTGTGTATTGTGCATGAGCGCTGCTGTTGATATTTTCAGAAAATATTTTATAATATTGTGATATTCATGATTCGTGATGTCATACAGCAACCCAAACAATATAAAACATAAAAATAAAACAAAACTGAAAAATGGGTTATGTGTAAAAACAATGGAATGACACAAGGAGAAAGCGCCGAACTACTGAAATGTATTTAATACTTTATATATAAAGTTTTTTCTTTTTTTTTTTTGTGGTGGTAGCAACTTAAAGACGCCTCTCATATGGAGAATGAAGTCACATGAATTGCTTAGGTGTGATCAGACAAATCTGATCTTTGTTTTGTATTTTCTAATGGATTCACATCAGGTGACTGGCCATTCTGCAGCTTGATTTTCTTTCTCTGAAAGCACTTGAGAGTTTTCTTGGCTGTGTTTTGGATCATTGTCTTTCATCTCCCTGGTTTCATCTTCATCATCTTGGTAATGTAGATGTTGGACTGAAGCAGCTAATATAAATTTACACTGGCGAAGGGCAGAGGGTTCCTAAATAACTACTGATAGATTTCAGCTGCTGACTGGGATTTCACTGCCTTCCTACACCTTCCTTTCTTCACGTGTTTAATACTTTTTTCCTGCATCATTTCATTTTATTACACATAACTTAATTTGCAAACTAATTAGTAATTTATAAACATCTGAAGAAAAGTCAACATCACCTTTAGAAATATGTTTTCTGAAAAAAATGGTGACGTCTTCAATACTTATTTTCCCCACTGTAAGCAACATAATAGTCCGTTTGTGAGGAAGTGGTATGTCTGAAATTTTGCATACCCTTCTGTTGCACACTCAAAAGTATGTACTTTTCTTCACAAAGCAAGCATGCAATTTAGGACGCAGCATTAGTCTCTCCTCCATTTTTAAAAGTTTCCATAGTCATCTTGACAACACAAACACTGCTGTCACCTCAACGAAAACCCTGCATCTGCTTTCATTTGACTGGAACGCAACTGATATAACGTGCTTTTTCCACTCAAAGTTGACACACAGAACGCAATGGCAAAAACGTGAAGCGCAACAGGCGGTTAAAACACGAGGCTCACAGGGTGCATAAGCAATGCTGAAAACACCCATGGCCATTAGAAAACCGATCAAAAAAAGGCACCTCTTATCGCACAGATCATGTTTGGCATAATCAAGGCCTTACTCAAACTCCACTAGTTCCAAACCTGGACTTAAGATATACTAAAGAAAGTTAATAAAAAACAGCCCCTGACTTCCATAGTATTTTTGGTGGCTCTTATGGATGTCAATGAATATGTGAAAGAATTTCATAAAAGTTCATAAACACTATAAATAAATATATTATATGTTTTATTATAAATAAATAGAGAGGAATTTGATATTTTTGAGTAAACTACCCCTTTAATGTCCTCTATCTGCTCCTGAATTTTTCAAATTAGAAACAAATGTACACCACAGGCAAAAACGTCTGTGTTAAACCCTGTCATCATTCCAGCTATTCATCTCGTTCTCAAACTTATCCTCCTTTTGCCCTCTATTCCTCCTACCTGCAGCATCTTCTTGTGAGTGGCATTCTTGCCGTACTGGCGGCAGAGCTGTTCACTGAGGGCCTGAAGCTCTCTGCCGAACTGGATCATTCTCTCCGTGGCTGCCTGGTTTCCTCCACACAGCTGTCTGGAGCTGCAGGTGTCATCTAGAGGAGCAGAGAAAGCACAATTACACTACAAAAACAGGCAAGATTACAACTATAACTGCATAGCTATTGTTAGGAAAAAAATGGAAATCAAATATTGTTTGATTGAGGCCCTGTTTACACTAGTGCGTTTTAGTTTTAAAACGGCGTTTTAGCATGGAAACGATCCGCGTCCACACTAGCGTTTCACCCAGCGTTTCTGAACAGATCTCCGTCCACACTACTCCAGCGAAAACGTATATCACGTGACCATCCGTGCACTCTGGGCATGCGCGTTCAAGTATGAACAGGAAGCACGTGTCTCGCTCGGCATTTGGATTGTGTTAGTCAACAAACGCTGGTTGAACGATGAACGCGATGGCAAAGAAAGCAAGAGAGGTCTTTTTTTGGACAGACCACGAGGTCGAGTTGTTACTTAAAGTAACAAATGAATATAAAACGATTAGCGAGTGCTCAAACAATAGCTTGCCTCGTGCGAATACATGCAGCTGTTGTAGTAAAAAACTGCACAATGGTGCCTAAAACGGACAATAGTGCAAACAACGCTCCCATTTCTGTGTCCATGTTGTTGTTTACAGTGTTCCAGTTTACTGGTCTGCCGTCTTCCAGTGGCGTTATAGTCATGTGATAGGGGCTTGACGAATAAGGGAAGGATACGCAATGACCCAAAAGCCCCAATCAAGTAACGAATCTCAGCAGCCACGCCTCCGTTTTCAGATGTGTGCGCTTTCCCCCATCCACACTGAGACGAAGCAGCAGCGTTTTAGAATGAAAACGGCCTCTCCAGCGATTCCAAAACGCTCCGTTTTCGGGGCTCGAAAACTCCGGTGTAGTGTGGACGGATGGAAAACCGTAGCAGAACTACAGTATGTCTTCAATACATTTTTGTCTGCCCATTATAAAACGAAAACGCATTAGTGTAGACGGGGCCTAAGCTAATGTTTATTAAGCTAGTGGGAGACATATTGACGAATGTGATACAATGAAAAAATAGACTTTCGTTCTCATGCTTACTAATTTATGCATTAACCTGATATAACCTAACACAGTATAAAGAGTAAAAATTAAATATGCTTACCATTTGAAATTAATGTTTATAAATTAATATACTTCCTAAAATAATATGTATTATAAATGTTTGAAATACTGCAAGATTGAAGATAAGTTTTTAAGTTTGAGTTTTTAAGATAAGTTCTGCAAGATTGCAGATTTATATTTTGGCATCCAAATGCATATTCAGTTGTAAAAACTGGGTTCTATGATAGAAAAAAAAGAAAATCACAGCATTTATTTGAAATAGAAATATGTCGTTTTAATACATACAGAAAAGTACTAACCGAATACTTTTCTATTTATTCATTCATTCATTCATTCATTTTCTTTTCGGCTTAGTCCCTTTATTAATCCGGGGTCGCCACAGCGGAATGAACCGCCCTATTTATTATATTATATTATATTATAAACATGCCTTATGCATCTAAAAATCAAAAGAAAATAAAGGTGCTATTCAAAACTAGAAACTCTACCTAGACTTACAAAAGTTCCCACTCTCTGTCTCCTTGTAACCTTGCAGAAAAACATTTAATAGGCTGAATAACAGCTCAATTAAGTGTCTCTCAAGGGAGAAGGTCAGAGAAAGCAGAGGAAAAACAAGTCATAGCTCAGTCAAGAATGAACAGGGGTTAAGAAAAATAAAAGAATGATGTCTGTTAAATGTGTCCTGTACCTGCTACTCCGTTTCCGACACTGTTGTCATCCGCCTGCAGGATTTCCTGGTGTTTGTATGTGCCGTTCATAATGCGAGTTGAGCTTTCTGTCACACCGTTGCTGTAATGTTCTGCCTCAATCTCCATCTCACTATCACTGTCGATGCACAAAACACACACAAGTCAAGACAAGATTCCAGATTTATATTCAGTTGTTTTTCTGTCACAAAGTCAAACCCACAACCACCAATACAAACCAGAAGCATAGATCTAGTCTTCTGGTTGCTGGTGGCCATTAAATAACATGCACCTCCAGGTAAGGCAGAGGTGTCAAACTCGCATTAAGATAAGAGATGGGTCTGTGAACATGATGGAATTTGTTTAGTTAAAGGGCAACTATGATGAAAATCATCTTTTGGAAGCTGTTTGGACAGAACTGTGTGTAGGTATAGTAAATCCACAGTCATATCGGAGTGATTTAAAGACAATACGGCTCACTGTGATTATCAATCATCATCAAATGTGATTAAGAATGAGTTTAAAACATTTTTAAAACAGTGCAGGTTTGTAATAAAATAAGTTAAAGATTGTAAAATCCCTATGTAACTCATCACCACAGCCGCAGGTCATTACAATTTTAAAAGAAGACGCTTCAATCATGGTTTGTGGCCGTTAAATCAGGTTAATTTTGTACATTAACATAACGGATATCCATACAGCAGTGGATATTAATGTGTATCCTGTCACATTTGCAGTGCAAATGCAGTGTGTCCGCTGTGTGTGTGTATGTGCGTGAACTTTGTAACGACATTGTGTGTGACTCATCGTTGCAGAAAGGCTTGAATTAATGCCACAAATACATCAAAAAATCATTGGGAAAGTTCTTACTGTAGTATTTCTCACTAACATTACGTGAGATCTGCTTCCTTCATGTATGTCACTGTGCTGTTTATGTGACGCAGCAGGAGATGAGGACACACTCTGACAGGCATGTGTGAATGGCGGGCAGGGAGAACCAGCTCATTTGCATTAAAGGCAAAGGCAACAAAAACAGCTCCAATGTGCTTAGAGCTGAGCCAATATTCTGAAAGCTATAATAAATAATGTGATGGGTATTTTGAGCTGAAACTTTACATTCTGGAGACACAAACGACTTATCTTAAATCTTGAAAAATGGGTAAAATAGGTGCCCTTAATTAAATATTACATTATTGGTAACCATACTAACTGCAATATGTTACTAGAAAACCATAAAACTGATTTTTTAGAAAAAAAAGTCAATGAATGTAAAGAAACAAATGATAGTTGCTAAGAATCTGTCACTTAATCACTGACTCAAATGATTCATTCAAAAAACGGATTCATTGACGAATGAATAACCACAGTGTTGCACTGAGATGCACATCATTCATCACTGTTGAGAACCAAAACAGAATGCTGTACTTAAATACTTAAATAGGAAGCCTCCTGAAAGTTATTTCTTTTTATTTTGGTTGTTGAACTGTTGTATAAAATCTATTGGTTTGAGAATACACTAATAATCAGAGAAAATGCACATAAGTTTTTTATATTCATAAATAAACTTGAAACAACTCATCTATATAATAAATTAGAGGGTCATGTTAACTGTATTCAAATAGGCATAATCCAACATTTAACATCATTAAAACAGCAAGATTATTAGAGCAGACATTATGTCGTATACTTGTAGCTCCTCGAAATTTTCCATCCTAAAATTTCATCTTAAACTGTATTCAACTTTCAAAACAATGTTTTATTATTTATTATTTTTATAATACTGTTTGAATGATCCCCTGGGTGAATTAGGCTTTATAGAAAATCATTATTCTTTTAAAATCGAGGCTATCAAGAATGTGCAAATCCCGGACGAGCCCCCACATTTTCATTATGGCCCACTCTAGTGGCAACATGGAGTAAAATAAATGGTGAAAAATCACATTAGAAACATGCTGTGTTCTTTTCTTTACTGTCAATAACAAACACAAAGAAAAAACTGCATACAGACCTAGTCTCCTGGTTGCTGGTGGCACTGTGAGGCTGGGACTTGGTGGAGTCGGTGGAGTTGGACTCTGAGTAGTTGACGGAGGAGGGAGAGGAGGATGGAGAGGAGGATGCAGAGCTTATGCCTGTGTATTTGTTGTGGCTCTTATTTTTGTTTGGAGGAGTGACCCCATTACTGCATGTGGGACTGTCTGCGCCTGAGTCATAAGAGATACACACATTGGAAAGCATATTAAGGAACAGTGTGAATGAAAGTACATTGATTTTAATTGATATAACGCACAAAAAGTGCAGCACAGGTGAAACAAATGATTGGATAAACCATCTGTTTCACATCTTTTATGAATGTTACTCATGATCAGATCCACACAGAATCTACGCCCACAGAATTATGAATCATCTATGAAACATCTGATCTTTACTATGTTCTACACAAATATCTGGGATCATTTGAATAATGCTTTAAGCTCTTGATTCAAAAGGTTAGCAAGTTAAAAAGTGTGAATCTAATGAAGAGAGTTATTGAAGTGTGGTAGAAAGATCGAAAACTGTTTGCGGAAATAGAATAAAATCAGTAAACAAGACAACAAATCCTATTTTTAGGAAGAATACAAAGGTTTGCATTTTTTACAATATTGCCTAATAAACGTATCAATGTACTTTCATTTACACTGTTCCTTAATATGCTTTCCAATGTGTGTTTCATTCACATTAATTTAATGGGATAAAAAAAAGTATTAATAAAAAAAATCATTTAATTAAAAATGCAATCATGTACAGTAAGTCTTCAATACATCGAATTCGGTAGCAAATGATACTGACATTTTAAAAACGTCCATCTCCCACTAACATCTGAGCACTGTTAAGCACGTTCTTAAACACCGCTGATTTGCCACGGTGTTCACGTGCTCAACAGAAATTAATGTGATAGGCCGTAAAGGTCATTAGTTCACCGAACTCACTGCTGTTTACTGAGTGTGATCACAGATACAAGGACACTGAAGCGTTTCAAAGTCGTTGATCAGCTGGTTTGTCAATAAGCTGACATACAAGTGATCCGTTGATGAATCGTGGCTTTAAAATGCAACAGTGTTCCTGTATCTGTGGTCACACAGATTCGGTATTGATTGGTACCGAATTCAGCTGTGGCCCTCCAGGAATTTAGTTTGAAACCACTGGTTTACATGGACATCAGTCATCTAATTATTTGCCCCAATCTGAATCTTGAACCTAATCAAAAATTGCTGCTTACATAGTAGACTCTTAATTAGAGTACTGTATTAATTGTATTAAAATCAGAGTATTGGTATCCAGAGTTGGAGAAAGCTCATTTAGAAAGTAATGCATTACAATATTGAGTTACTCCCCAAAAAACTAACTAATTGCATTACTTAGTTACTTTTTATGATAAGTGATGTGTTAAGTTACTTTTGTGTTACTTTCTTTGACCTGGGTAGTGCTTGATCTCTTTCAGAACTTTTTCAAATAGAGGAGCTCTGCAATTAACAATGCACCACCTAGCCTACACCCTCATTTACTCATATAAAAAAACACATCAAAAAATAATAATGTAGGATAATCTTATCTACTGAGAACTTCCTGACCCTCGAGCTATACATGCCATATATACAGATATATACACTTATTTATAGATAAATGACAGTGCAAAGCAATGTGTTTGCTGCTTTTGTACTTTTTTACGTACTTTTTGTCTCATTAGTAAAGTAAAATCACTGTAAAATTTACCATTGACACAACCCCCTTTTCCCTTTCTTTGATCCATACAGAATAATGAGAATACTTCCAACGCAAAAATGTAAGGCTCTGCGATTTTGGTTTCTGTCTGTTCCCACATTCTCTCATTGAGTCTGGGAATCAATGGGACTAAATTTATTTTAATTGAGCTATTTATTTTATTGGGCGCCACGGTGGCGCGTGAGTAGCACGTTTGCCTCACAGCAAGAAGGTCGCTGGTTCGATCCCCGGTTGGGGCAGGTCCCGGTTGGGCCAGTTGGCATTTCTGTGTGGAGTTTGCATGTTCTCCCCGCGGTTGCGTGGGTTTCCTCCGGGTGCTCCGGTTTCCCCCACAGTCCAAAGACATGCGGTACAGGTGAATTGGGTAAGCTAAATTGTCCATAGTGTATGTGTGTGAATGAGAATGTATGAATGTGTTTCCCAGAGATGGGTTGTGGCTGAAAGGGCATCCGCTGCGTAAAACAAATGCCGGATAAGTTGGCGGTTCATTCCGCTGTGGCGACCCCGGATTAATAAAGGGACTAAGCCGAAAAGAAAATGAATGAATGAATGTATTTATTTTATTATAAGCTACTTAACTTAACTAAAACATAACTTGAATTACATTTAAAAAAAAGTAACTCAAATATTATTACTTAAGTAATTGCGTTACTTTACTCAATACTTAGAAAAGTAATATTATTACATAACTCGTGTTACTTGTAATGTATTACCCCTAACACTGTTGGTGTCCGTCTAAACATACTCAGTGAGACAATCATCAGAAATTTCTTTCTTTGTTTTGTTTTTAGATCTTAGACCATCTTACATCACAAATCATCATTGAACCTATTTTACAGTTCAACATAGGACTGCTGTTTAGAAGTATTCATGTTGGTTATCTGTCATGCTTGACAGCTCAAAAAGGTAAGATACAGTACAATGCACACACCTACTTTGAAGCAAGACTGAAAGACTGTTAGTGTGTCTGCATTACCTGTGCTGTGCAAGTGAGGGTTGGTGGCTCCATGTCGGGGGCTCATATTTGGGGAGCCAGGATAGCTGTCCTGTGATTTAGGAGAGCGGACACTAAAGCACCGTACCTCACTATCTGTACCATTCACCATCTCCACAAACTGCCGACACCTGAAGGTGAAGAGCAAAAGAAATCACTGTTACAAGATCTAACATGTGCACACGCACACTCTTCAGACCTCCCAGTCAATTCAAATACCTGTCGACCAGGTTTCTGTTCTCCATTATGTCTACTGACTGACAGTGTCGGCTCAGCAATCCATTAAACTGCCTGCTTGTCACTCAACTGTTATCCATCACAGAGAGAGAAAGGAGTGAGCTCTCACTGCTTCCTTCCCACACTTTCAAGTGAGCCTGACCTCTGATGGCATCCAATAGTGTAGTTAAATTATGAGCTTTGGTCATTTAACCCACCCACTGCCACTTCAGCCAATTATATTTCAGCACCCTGGGTTGCGTTGTTGTTGAAAAACAGCATATTTCATTCATTCAGCCAGGAAGACTCTCAAAGCATGTGGCCGGAACGGAAATGCGACCTCCAGTGGACAGTAGCAACCCCGAAATGAGACGCAGATTCATAGTTCCACATAAGGCAGTTATTAATTAGCAAATAATAAAAAATATAACAAACATAAACATTAGGTGAGCAGGTTACATTGTAACCCCATGTCCCAGCAACATTCTACATGACGTGTTTTGCATTGTAAGCAATTTAACTGTTTGCACCAGGCGCAACACGATAGAAATTGAAATACGGCCATTCAGAAGTACAGAATATATGTGCACTTAATGCATTTCAATAAAATGGCAAGGTTTATAATCTAATGAATACAAATGAAACCTTTTTAACATTGTTATAAGTTATGTACATGCTGAATGATTGATATTTGTTAACTTGGCTAAACTGAGTCACAGTAAAAGTTCAATTTCAAATGGTTTATTTTATTTTCAAGATCTGAGGTGAACTATCTGCTGCTGCTTTCAGTAGTGTGGCAATAAATATCATGTGAAAGTGCATTCAAACTCACATTATTAGCATTTAACACAGAATAAAACACGAGGTGTATTGTCATTTACATTGTAATTTATCCTGTTGCTCACCTGTTCTAACCGTTTCTAAAATATAAATTTCAGGTGTTGGTTAGGACAAAACCTCCTTATATATTTATATATATATTTATTTATTTAAGCAGTTCAAATTAGCCTTAAATCTGCCTTTAGGCTCCAGTCAGTTACGTTCATATCAATCTGGCAACCTGCACTTGTGTGGACCAGGAGTGCAATACATAGTACAACCACTGGGTGTCAAACTTACATACTGCACCTTTAAGTCATAATTCTAAGATAAAAAGGATTCTGACTTTATAGTTTGCAATTCTGAGTTATAAAGTCGCAATTTTGTGACAAAGTCAGAATTGCGAGTTTCCTGTTATGGCTACTGTTATAATGATATCAAAATGTAACCATTTGCATATATGACTAAATATTTGTTCAAAAAGGATTTTTTCTTCCTCACTATACACTCAAACTCAAGTTTCTAAACTTTTATGAACGTCTTTCCTCTGTTGAACACAAAACAAGATATTCTGAAGAATGTTGGTAGAAGAATGTTATTTTATATGCTGATTGTCATGAAGATGAGTATTGGAACAATGTGAAACTTACAGCTCATATATCCTGTTATCAGCATATTTTTATACCATATGTTATTCAGCATTTTGACTGAACCGGTTCTAATCTGACTGCACTAAAATGCGTTATTATAAAGAGAAAGCATCTGAGTTGGTGATATATTTTCTTAATATTTTGTTGCTGTTGTTTTTTAAACTTTCAGATTACAGATTTTCAGATAATCATATCTCAGACAAATATAATTTTAAAATGTAGTTCATATTTAAGCATTAGAATACAAATGGTAAACTTTATTGTATATTTGTATTAATTACAAATTACTCAATACAAGTAATACATCAAATTGCTTGACCAGCTTGTTCAAAAACAATTATTCTGAGCAAGAATAAATAAGATTTTTAAAATCACAAAAAATATGCTCAGCAAGACTGCATGTATTTGATCCAGATTCCAAAATAAAAGCTAATGCAATGCTGCAAAATATCCGTACAATTTACAATAATTGTTATTAACGTAAGAAAATGACATGTCATTTATTTCTATGATAGCCAAGTTGAATTATCAGTGGCTATTACTCTTTATTAACACACAATCCAGCTGCTTATGATACTTTAAGTACTCAGTAACAACCTACGTATAATGAAATGTATTTTTTATTGCAACATTATTAAATGTCAGTACACTCACTCTAATGCTCTAGCTTACACATCTGGCAGCTGAATCCAAAACTAACCACTTTTATATCCACTTACTCTCAATAACTTCAAAATCTAAGTAGATTAGCAAGCTTTTCCATTTCTTCAATGTCATCCATTACTTGCACAACCACTGATTTTGCAGGTGGATTTTCCTACAGCATGCCATTTAAAATATATTGTTCACTTTAAAACCTCTCATGAATATACATATTCAGTGTGGAAGACAGTTAAAAAACATATTACTTGTCTGACTAAAAAAACTAAAGTCTCAGCTTATTTTCACCCTTATGAAACATTATGACTAATCACATCAGAAGCCGCTCAGAGTAAAGCAACCATGACCCTATTCTTTTTTTTTTTTTAACCTTGTGTGCATTTTTGCTGTAAGACACACAAGAATAAGTGCCCAATTCCTCAGAATGACCACATTTTAGAATCCTTTATTCAGAGGAATTGGGAACCTCATGTTTTTTTCCCATTCCAGAAAGCTGTAGATGGTTCAGGAAGGGTTAATACACCTTTTATGACTAAAATTCCAGCACTTTTCCATGAGTTATCGTAAATTTTTATGTAAATATTCACTGAGGTATTTATTTGTGGTAAATAAAAAAAATGCATGTTCAAATTAATTATTAGAACTAAACTACTATATAGTAAATATATATTTATTTGTATATCTGTAAAATAGAAAGGCCCTTGCAGTATGTGTGAAAATGTTGCCTTGTGTTTTCACAAGACATTGAAGAATAGTAAATTAGCCTTTAGCACCCACACTATCTTACCTTTGTAGTTAAAAGATTGTTTCTGGACATGACGCTCAAAATGTATCTTAAAGTACGGTGAGAGAGAGGTGAAGCTGAAACTGTGGACTGCTTTTTACCCCACACAGAGAAGGGCTGTATCCGAAATCGCATACTTCCACACTTTATAGTACGCTAAAAACAGTTTGCAAGTCAAGAAGTATGTCCGAAGTCATAAAATTTGAAAAACAGTATGCGAGAAGTACCCTGATAACCTACTGCTTCCGGCGAGATTATGAAGTGCGCATCCGATGGACGCAATGCTATCTCATAATGAACCACGAAAGAATTCAAAAACGGGAGGGAAGCAAAGCAACTGAAGAGAGTATGTCAAGTGTTGATGACAAAATAGCGGATGTAGTACATCAGAGTTCAATTCATACTGCTGCCATTCATACTGTATAGAACTTACTTTTCTAATGGTCAAGTAGTACATTTAGATTTAAATGCATTGCTCGCTGTGTAGTAGGCGATTTTGGATGCAGCCAAAGTCACGTGAAGGGACAGACAGCGGAACAGTGTTTAAAATTGATGCAATATTATCATCTCAAATATATTCAAGCACACAGACATTTTTAACCAAATTTACATGACTTTTCCAAAACATTTTTTCCCCCAAAACTTTTCCAGGCCTGCCATATGCCTTGTCAAAAAAGAATAGAATAGAAGCTTTTTTTTGACCTTTCTTAAGCAATTTCTCTTAATCCGTTCCACACAAAGCAGCACACAGAGGCAGACATACTCACTTCAACATGAAGAGTAAATTGGGGTTGTGGTCTAGGAGTCCCGGGTATAACTGCTGTGTTGCGTCAATGGCTTCTCCAACACGGCCTGCCAACACCAGCTTCTGTATTCCTGCAAGCGCAAAGAAGTGTGTTTGGCTTCTGGTTTGTTTAAACGGTCACATCATGCATTTTTTATCACTCAAATGCTCTCCCAGCGGTCTACTCACAATGTTAGTAAAGTGTTTGGAGCATTCATAATTTAGTTTTATTACCAGTTTCCTTTTTTCCGGACCCCTTTAAACAGGTGTTTTATTACTGATGTGCCTTTAAGACTTGTACGTCAATGCTCCATTTATCTATAATAGCCTCTTTGTAAAGCCTTAATCACATTCTGAGAGGTTGACCAATAATGCACAATGAAATATGTGTCTCAAGTGTCCCTTTTACGCATTATTTGGGTACATTACTATTTGTATTGTGTAGTTTAGATTCTTCAAAGAACTTTCAAAGTTATTATCTTTTAAAAGTAAAAACCGATTCTGAACTGCCATCAGTAATTCCAGTCTTAATTCATGTACAAATGAATTTCTAATGAATTGGCATACTATAATACATGTTTTTTTTAATTGGCTATATACAAAACACCAACTTTGACTCACTATTCAAACAAAATAGTAGTAACTGAGGCCCAGAAGTGGCTGTTGGTTCATGTTTTAATGAAAAACCAACATGTACAACCGTAAAACCAACCAAAATCATTTTACTCTCCTCTCAAAAAAATGACATTTGCTGTTTGTTCAAACTTAATTGAGCTGAATAAACACAATCATTGAGATTTTTCTTTCGGACAACTTAGTTTTTATCAGTTTAAATGGATTAAACATAAAACAATGAAGTTAACTTAATTCCTTCATGTTATCTCAACACAAATTGGTTGTGTGGAACCCATCATGTTTTACAGTGTATTCAAGTACTGAGGAAGCCCCTTCACCCATTCGTTTTTAATAGTAGGATCTTTCAGTAGAATAAGCAGAGTGGTAGGTGCTACACTTAAAAAAACTAAACAAAACAAAAATGGACAGGGTGTGGAGAACTGTATACACTTTCTCGTTTAGAAACATTAATATCCACCATTAAAAGAGTCATGAACTGCTTTTTTTAATACATTGTACTATACTTTTATGTCCACATATAACTCTATCATGATTTCTCAATCAAGAATACACCATTAAAACATGCCCACTGGTACTAACTGTTTGTTTATTGAAATATTTTCAATGCTTTGCTTTTGCATGATGTAAAGGACAGTTGCGTGCCCACTGAAGTAAGCATTTAAAGCTGCTTTTAGACTAACAAGAAAGTTCTGAGGTATGAAATAACAGGATATTTTTATAGAACAAATAACCGCTTATTTGTCGAAAGATCAGTGGAATTTTGATTTCACAGTTCGTGAGCCTTTCAAATCCAAGAGTGTTTTTAAAGCTTAATTTCAACATATGTTTGCAGTAAAGAGGTTTTGGGTTCTAAATGCTACAACATACGTTAATTGTGTTTTGAACTCTTAAAAGCAATCGAGAGAGAACTTCATTTGTTAATTTACCAACTTCATACACTGAAAAAAATGGTACAATGCTGTACCAAAGAGGTACAAACCCTTGTCACTGGGACAGTACCTTTTTATGGGACAGAATTGTACCTTAAGAAAAGAAACAAATTTGAACCTTTTAAGCTCATGATTTGTACCATGGGCAACCAAAATGTACCTTTGTTTTTAAGAACATGCAGATACAATATTGTATACTTTGTGAAAGATGCCACCACAGTGACAAGACACTTTGTACCTTAACAGTGTCAAAAATGCTTACCAAAGATTTATTAAAATGCCTTAAATGTTTAGTTTACAATACCTATGGTTTTATGTTTTACCAGTTGTTTTGTATTATTGTATTATAGAACTAAAAATGTATGTTTATAAGTATCTTTAAACATATACTTTTAAATGATGATTCTTGTTTTAATATGGAAATTAATCATAAAAATCACTTTGCCTTTCCAGTCATATTTATTTTCATAGATACTGTAATAAAGAAGGAGTTGTTCAACACTTTTGTACCTTTTATATGAGAACAATTGTTTGCCTTCATTTCAGTTGTACCATAAAAGGCACTGAACAGTATCATAAGAGGTCTTTTCAGTACCATATAAGGTACAATTTTTACAAAGGTACAAAACTGTTCTTCAAGGAACATTATTTGTACCATCGTGTACCTTTTTTTCTGAGAGTGTATACTACTGTAGACCCTGCCTATCATTATGGTCCTATTTTGGTGTCTGCATAATTAAATTGACAAAAGTGAGTTCATATTTATATTCATTCAGATTAAATGCTAGCAAAGTGTCTACTTTAATGTTTTTAATAACTTTTGTGAAAAATAAAATGTCAAAACATGAAAAAATAATGTTCCATTGTCATTCAAAGTGACAGATATTTATGTATATAGTTTTATTTAAACTATATACGTACTTTAATCTGCACATATCAAAATATGAATTGGAATAAATGATTATGCAAAACTTGATTATTTGTTAAATCATTAAAATGTGATCCTGACAAATTGGTTTAAACCTAGAGAATAGTGCAGATATTTAAATAATTAATTATTATTCTGTAAAAAAATAAAAAGTATTTTAAGAGTCTTTTAATCACTAATCAAATGATTCTTGTTTTAAATATACCCAACAAGAATTTATTTTGATTCATAGACATTTGTTTTGCTCAACAACATGTTAGAGAGATTCGTCTGTAAATCAAGAGCAAAAAAAGTAGGATAATCATTACTTTTTGCTCTACATCAAATAAAACATGATAGATTTTACTGTATTGGTTAAAACAGCACAATGTGTTCTTGCTTTAAAATAAACAAAACCGCTTTCAACATGATTTATGAAACCGTCGCCAGTGCAAGAAAACCGGTTAAAATTGAAACAATTCTAAAACACTAAAGTGATCATAAAATATTCATTATTTTGATTACATCTTAAATTAAAGGTGCTTTGCTGCTTATTTTAAATGAGAAATGTATAAATTATTCATACCCTATTTGCCTCAGCAAAATTGTAACTTCCTCTTAAACGTTTTATTTTTCTACACAAACATCTGGTTAACATATTAGCATGCGAATACCCAAATTCATATATTCAAATCACTGATATTCAAATTTAAATTAGAGTCAAAGCTAAACTAGTTCACAAGAACTCACTCTGTCTGTTTTTTATTGAGGTTTGGTCCTCTTGGATCATGGTCTCTGTGGCTCTGGCAAAAGCCATTGCTGTGGCACAATAGCCATGATGCACCAGGTAGCTGGACACCATACTGCAGATAGAAACAGAGAACATGGTGAACAGAATCATTATGGGTCACAAATTAGCCACATAACAGGGTTCACCAGCAGCATGATAATTAGCATGCATTACAAAGCGTCAATGTTTCCCATCATCAATATTTTGATCATCGGTTGACTGGCTGCTCACTTCTGCAGAACGGCTTGCCAATCTCCCAGCCTTTCTCCAATGGGGAAGCGGGCGATCATGCTGTGGATCTTAGCCCTCCATTCGCTCATGTAGTCCTCAATGTCAAACACAAAAGGCTGCTGGCCAAAATTAGCATCTACGATCTCCCCTGGAGTCTGCAGGCCTACTGTGGGGTACAGGTTAGGCTGAAATGAGACACAGAGGAAGAGAAAGACAAAAAGAAAAAGCGCTTTAGAAGGTCTCCATGGATATTTCTCAGTCACACTTTAGTTCACCCAAACATGAACGTTTATTCCATTTACTCACCCTCAAGTGGTTCCAAAACTTTAGGACTTTATTGAACATAAAAATGACAAGGAAAACTGAAAACCTCTAAGCATTGACTTCTGTAGTAGGCAAAACAAATACTATAGAAGTCAATAGTTATAGGTTTCCAGCTTTCTTCAAATTATATGAGGAAATGATGACAGAAGTTTCATCTTTGGGTGAGCTATATCTTTTACACTAAAGATGCCTCAGAAAACATTGCTTTTCTAATTTATTTTTTAAACTGTTTTACATAATATACCAACAAGAAAATAAAAAAACAAAGGGAAAAACAACAACAACAACAGAAAGACAATTAACATAAAGCAAAATTGTAAATTAACATCAGAGTAAATTCAGTCATTACTGTAATAGTAGTAGTACACTATTCAGTTTTGAGGAAATCCACAAAGGGTTGCCAACCCATGCAGTTTGAAATTGCAGATGGGATTTGAGCTCCAGAGAACATATACTCTCCAGTCGTATGACATGAAACAATTCACCCATCCAAGCTTTAAAACATGGGGGGTCTGAGGATTTCCAGTTAAATAGAATTGCTTTTTTGCAAGAATCATGTTCATCAATAGAGGTCGTTGTTGGAAACTTGGAAGAGTGTTTAATGTCTCAGAATATCCAAGAATTGCAAGACAATGATCTGGCTTAAACTCCTTTTGGAAAACCTTTGAAAAAAAATCAAATATGGCAGTCCAAAAAAACCAACAGTTTAGGACAAAACCAAAATGTGTGTCAAGGAGCCCCCGTTTATTTAGCATCTGTCGCAAAATGGGGAGATACATATTTACATATTTTACTTAGTTTAGTTTTGGAATAATACAATCAGTGAATTACTTGAAACTGAATCAACCTGTGCCTCGCGTTCATTGAGCAGCCTTGATTTCAAATATATTTAAGTTTAATAAAAATATTCAAGTCTCCCAATCATTGAATTTGACTAAAATTTAGTTATTTTTCATTGTTGTTGTTGTTAAAAGGCACAATATGTAAGATTTTTTTCATCAAAATATCCAAAAGCTGTGTTCTATATTTTGCTGACTTGTGTACTCTAAAGAATGTTCAAATACAGATAAATAAACCATTTTAACTAGAGATAACATTGTGTCGCCATGCTAATGATATTATACACACTCAACTTCAGGTTTTGATTTTTTATAAAACATAGAAACACCAAAGATGTTTTAATAGGTTGTGTGTTTTATTAGAGTGCACAGAGCAGCATTATAAAAGAACCAAAAATATGTTTAGTATGATTAAACAGCACTGCTTCTTCCACATGTGATCAC
>CAIGQQ010033930.1:2136874-2151680 GCA_903798035.1 Danio albolineatus | reverse complement strand
AGCCATGAGCAGCTCAGATAGCGGTGCAAGGTAGTATATTTAACTAATTGTTGTAATAGTAATACGGTTTTATAAGGATGCACCCATGTGGATTTTTGGGCCAATATCAATAACCGGTAACTCTTTAGATTTGGAGGCCGATAACCGATATAGTCCAATAAATATAAATAGTTCAAAATGTTACATTTTTAGACAGGGAACAACTAGGGCTGTGCAATATGGATAAAATAATCATATTGCGATTTTTGGAACAAATATTGGGATAGCGATTTTATTTGCGATTTTGCCAGCTGTTTTTGCTTTGTCAAGCGTGCTACATACACACATTCTAAATGTATTCAGTGCACAAGAAGTGCAGAACAAAACATTTCACAATGAAATAACATAGTATTAAGTTTAATAAATAAAACTAGTAAAATTGTCTTTAAAACAGACAATATAAAATAACTGAAGATGAAGTAACCTCAGCTCTAGTTAAACACATACTGTACACAGTAGCACTCACTGCTGGATCAACAAAACTGTAATACATTCTTAAAACAGACAGATGAACTAACCTCAGTTCCAGTCAAAACAATAAATAAAAACTAAATATAAATCAAAACCACCTATTTGGTTCTCTCGCTCAACTTTGTCATGCGCGGAGTGGGCTCTGATTGGTTAACATCTTTCTCCCGCTCAGCTTAGCTGTAATTGCCTGGTGTGCTGTGTCAGCTCTGATTGGTTAAAATATTAAAATCATGCGCACAAGAACAAAAAATTAATTAATAGGTAAAATTGCAGCCTTAAGCGATGCACAGCCCTAGGAACAACTGATTGTTTTTATCTTATGAACTCAATAGCCTAAATAGCAAAAAAAAGCAATAATTTCAAAATAGCAAGGTGATTCATATAGACCTATATCTACGATTTCACATAAATCAGCATGCCAAAAATGAATTATTGCCTTTTCTTCGTATAGCAAATTAACATGCAACTTGACTTGCATAAAAAATAATAGGTTAAATAACCAAATGGGTTTTAATTAACAAAGTTAAATAATATTTTAAATAAAATGAAAGAACTAATAACTGAAACCAGCTCAAATGTTCTTGAATGAAATGCGTGTGCGCACGTGGTGATGAACATCACATGTGCTCCTCATAATTAATATGAATATACCGATCAAACTGAATAAAATCCTACACCAACAACACATGGTAGGCAACATTGATAATAACGGATAATCATATTAGATTACAAACAACCCAACGTATCGTTTAGCATGTGTGCATCGCATTTTAATGTTTCCTGAGGATTTAAACCAAGATATACAATGACACTCTATCAAACATATCTACAATGATTAGGATCATTAGTTACTTACTGAGTTAACAACGCACAGCAGTACCACACAAAGAAAGGATGGAGTTTGAAGGAATAAACAATGTGAGACAAGCTCCGTAGTGCACTGGACAAATCTGAACAAGTTCTGTACAATTACATAATCTATCGGCTTAAAGATATCGGCCTAATTTTGATATCAGATCAATAACGTTAACATTCAAAATAGCTTTTGTCAGCCAATAACAATATGACCGCAAATATATATCGTGCAGAATCATTTAGTTCACAATGTGCAGAAATAGTCATACGGTGTGCCCAAAATTGAATACGGTCTGAGTAGGAGCTACATTGTAATTTGAACCTTTAATGTTAGAAGAGTGTGTTTTCTGTGTGTATTCTTTGAATTTGGACATACTATATCCACTGTGTTGACATTATCACTTGACCAACCAATATGGTAGGGAAGTGTGTAATTTTGGATGTAGGCTACTCAACTAAATCAGTGTAATGTAAAATCTCCTGCGCTCGTAATACAATATTTTTTCTTGCAGAGGTGGAGAGGATGTGACCCAGAGCCCTAAAATGTCTGTTGAATGTGTCAACAGCAGTTTTGCCAATGCAGGCAGTCCAAGATCCAACTCCATCCTCATCTCAGGCCTCGGGGAAAACATCCAGGTACCAATGGAAATGTCATAATCAATGTAGCAATATAGTGATGTTCTATCTTTGTTTCAGTGTAAGAAAGATGTTGCTTTACACCAGGGGTGCTCAACCCTGTTCCTGGAGATCTACCTTTTTGCTGAGTTCAGCTCCAACCCTGGTCACACAACTTAAGTTAACAAAGCAGTAGGGCTGGGCAATTAATTGAAAAGTAATCGAAATCGACATTCAGACATTCTAAGCCAAATTTTTTCAGGACTATTTTTTTTAAATTACTTTCCGCTACCGCATGTAGAGTCGTGTGACACCACTCTGTTAAAGGGCCATGAAACACCAAAACACATTTTTTGGGCTGTTGACAGTCATATATGTGTCCCACGCTGCTATAAACACTATTAGGACACATATAATTGACTAAAAAGTGAAAATTGGTTGTTTTTGCGTTATTTCGAGCAAATTCGTTCTTCCGGTTTGAAATGAATTTTTGAGGCTGCGTCACGCCGTTGAGGTCTTTGCATATGGTCCAGCGTGGTGACTGGACGTCTCTCCCGGCGCGAACAAGTTGACGTCACTCAGCGTGCGGCATTAATTCATGACATGGCCTTTGTTCAAACCAATCAGAGCGCTCTATTGTGTATGACGCGGAGCTTCATTAATATGCATGAACTACATATACAGGAAGTGTTTACCTGTGACAATTTTCAAACGGCAGAGAGACGCTACGTTTTGTCGCCAGCCGAGAGGATTGGTTCGTCGGTGTTGCGTTGATAAATGTGGCGCAACGAGGTTTTTGTTTCCATTTCCCCGAGATGAGAGTAAAGCTCGCGTGTGAACCCAAGCAGTTGGAATACAGTGGTGTATTACCACGCGTCATAAATACGTTTTCAGAGAACATGTCACCTGATCGGTAAGTAGGCGTTTAGTGGTGTTTGTTTGTTTATGAAGATGGCAAGGTTAGTTGGTTTCGTCAGCAGTACTCATTCAGTGTTTAAAGACAGACCTTAGTGAAATGATTAGTGTTGCTGAGTTTACAGCACGTTAATATCACTACAGTATTATAGACTGAAAGATCCGTGGAAAGTGTAAACATCTTAATCAAACGATTACTGTCGTGTAGATTTTTCGCCGCATTTAGTGACAGATTTGTGTATACACACACACGGCTTTCTGACGCCACCTACCGAGTGCATTTAGTTACCGAGAAATTTGGAGGATTTATTTTCCTGAAATATGCCGTGCATTTCAAATACTCCATTAAATCTGCACTCCTTCAGCAGTTACTTACATTTAATATCTCGTTTGTCACAGGGGACACGCAGGAAATGTTCGTGACTAAACGTTAAAGTGCCAAACTGCAGTTAAAGTCCACAAATTAATAATTTGGCAAATAATTAGATGACTGAAGTCCATGTGAACATAGTCCCTGTCTTTCTCACCCTGCGTCTGTGTGTTTGTTTGAAAGTCAGCGCGTGCACAAATGGAAACTCCCATTTATATCCAAAACCTTCCCTCTTTCTCTCCCCTGACACTCCTACCTAAACCGAGCTGGACACACCCACTTTCCTGAGCTTTTACAGACTGTAGGTGTGAAAACACCACGCTGAGACTGGGGGGGTTTCGTGGCCCTTTAAAGGCTGAGGCAGATTTGTATTTCTGTGGCCACTTTGCAGCCACAGACGATGGACCTATTCTTGAGCCTTAATTTGCACTACATTGACGATGATTGAGATGCCTTGAGACGGTATTTTTCCATTACATTAAAATCATTATTTACATTTAACAACAAGAAGAGATATACAAGAGTTATTTTATTCAGAAGAGATGCTGCTTATTTTCTACTTAATATTAAAAACACTGACAATAATTTTTGTTTCCAAAAATACAAGTTATTTATTTATTTTTTTGTTTCCAAAAATGCAAGTTTTTAATTTTTTACATTTTTTTTATAAGTTTTAGGCAATGTGTGTTAATGTCAGTTGTTCAATGTTATGTTCAATAATTAATCATAGGTAGAAGATGGTGTGTGTTTCCTTTATTTAAAAAAATCAAGTAATACACCCTTCATTCAGAAATCTCTCACTTGTAATTTGTCAGCATATTTACTGTACAAAACCTGTCAGTGAACAATGACGGCAAAATATATATATATATATATTTAAAAATCAAATAATTGTTCATTAATCCTAATAGAGTTAAAATGTTCAATTAATCGTGGTTTTGATTTTAGGCCAAATTGCCCAGCCCCACTAAGTAAGATGTGAAGGAGCACTTGTTAAATAAAGACAGGTCTGTTTAATCAAGGTTGCAGCTAACTCTGCTGGAAGGTAGATATCCAGGAATAGGGTTGGGAACCACTGCTTTACACTCTCTCTGTACTATCAACACATTACTTTTCAAAATTTTAGTAAAGTTTTTGAAACCTATGCTGTTATTCATCAAGGATGCATTGAATTAATGGTTCACTCAAAAAGAAAAGGTTGCTCAGCATTAACTAAAACCTTTTGAGTTTAGTTTAAATACAAAAAAATTGGCTGAATTATCCCTTTAATTCAATTAGTGATAAGTAATATATATTTTTTTACTTTTTAAATTTTAAACTTTTACAATTTGGTTTGTGGCAATTGAAATGAAGCGAGATAAAAAGACTTAAGAACTTTTTTATTACATAAACAAGTGTTGTCCAAGTGTTCCATTTTAATAATATGAAGTAATGCCATATACTGGGACACACTAGACTCACTCATGGACCTTTTACTAAAATGAGAAGTTCCCCCAAAATGTCAATATTGCAACAGAAACCAAACTGTTAAACATACATTTTATCATCTCCTATTTTTAATGTTATTAGAGAACAATTTTTATCTGTAGAGATTTTTAAAGAAATATATTTCTAATGTGAATCCTTTAAAAATGCTTGAATTTTTATCAAAAGTAAACCTTAAACTGTTTTAGATTTTTATCTTATCTATCATTTATTGCTGATTATGTCTTTTTATTGTTATAATTTTGAAAAATATATACACAGAAATGATATTTATTAAATGTTGTAAATTTGATCTGTTTTTGCAATGATATAGCCAGAGAAGCTGATATGGCAATACATTTAAAACTCTAATATCATATAATGGCTTTAGTATTGTATCACATTTTGGCGTTTTTGGTTATTACCATCGCTGTTAATTAATATTGACCCCAAGTTCAAATGCTTATGTTATTACTGTTGTGTATTCATCTGGTCTGATCCGGTTTCCTCACTCACAGTATAAACTGTCAATCCTTCAAATTTGATTCCAACTCATATATCAATTCTTCTTTTTATCTGGCATCCCCCTATCTCCACTCTTCCATTTAAAATCCCAATCTGGTTAGGCTTTTGCTCCCCCACTGGTTCTCTCTTCATCCCTTCTTCAAGAAGCCTCTCTGCTCTGTGAAGCTGCTCCTTATTCTCACCGACTCCCCCTCCCTTATTTCCCATCTCCTCCTCCGCAGGTTTCCTCTCCAAACCCTCCTCTCTCTCTGGATCTCCAGGCAATAGATCCCATGGTTGTCCCACAGGCGTCTCCGACAAGAGCTCGCTCTCCGGATGTCATCTCTTCTGCCTCTACTGCAATGTCCCAGGACATACCCGAGATTGCCTCCGAGACGCTGCAGAGGGGATTGTCCGGTGCCAATGCTGATTCAGGCCCCGTCTTGCACTCTGACAGCATGGCATCGGCCGCATCAATCCTCCACCTGCTTTCTCCAAGGGCCCGGGGCAGTGCTGAGCACAGTTTGCTGCCTCTTGAATTGGGCGCAGCGTCTGTGGATGGAGAGCAGAGACTCAGTAACACGCCGTCCCTGCTGGAGACGGCTCTGTCACAGGAGAACGCCGGCGCGGCCGGAGGATCCTGTTCTGACAGCAGTGTGAACCATGCGTGGCCTGCTGCTCCTGATATCACACGAGAGACTCGCAACAGCCTGAGAGACAACGGTTTAGGAGACTGGTGAGTGCCTGTGCAGGACTATAACACATGTAATTTTATTTTTGTATATATTGGAGATTGAATCCTTGGAGACAGCAGGTAGAGGATTGATGCGGCCGACGCCATGCTGTCATAGATATACATTACAAATGATTTTGTCTTGATTTATAGTTGTGCATTCAACAACTGACAACATTTTTTATATTTTATACAATTTTAGTAATTTAAGCACTTTTCTTTTTTATAAAACGTTTTATTTTGTACTTCTTTCAAAAGAAATACCCTGTTTTCAGACATATTTGTTTGTTTTTAGACAACATAGTACCAGTGTTTTAACTTCAGATGAAGCTAATTTTTCCTGTAAAAAAAAACAGTGTTTTACTTTTATTTTAATTCATTGAACATTTAAGACTTCAAACTATTTACAGCAAAGCCAGCTAAATGTAGTAACTGCCAGACTGATCTTACTATCAAACATGTCTTGTTGTAATGTGAATTTTTAAAATACAATTAGACAACATTTTTATAAGAAGACTACTTTGGACATTTTTATAAAAGTACCACCAGGAAGAGTCTTTAATTATCAAACATTTAGCTTAAAAATCAGATTTTAGTTTGAATATATCTTTGTGTGAATTTTATTTATTTATATTTTATGTATTAATCCAAGTAACTTTTTATTGTAATATGAATTTGTTTTTATCATGTAATATTTTTATGTATATTCATCTTGCCATGAAATTGCCATATGTTGCTGATGTGGCAATAAATAAATAAATACAGCAAAGCCAGAAATACACCCCGTCAAAAATTGTATGACATATGACAGAATTCTAGATTATAATAACAAAAACAGTAGTAGTGGAATAATAGGTACAAAATCAAAATTGAAACAAGTCTAAAAAAGTTTTTCTTAGCAGTCGTCATTTTTTTGAGCGACATAAAATGCTCCTAATGCTAAACTGTATTTGAAATGTAGAAATATTGACATTTCACTTCAACACATTCCTAATAATTTCAAAGAAGCTGAGAATTTTCAAGTTGTTTCTTAATTGTTTTCGTAGCTGTATATGCTGCACACAAAGTATCATTTTAGCTAATTTATGACTATACTTATCTATTATTATTAATAATAATAATAATAAATATTTTCATGGTTCATGTAAGATTATCGTACATTCATTAATGGCTTTTTTGATCTGTTTGTTATGTATAATAAATGTTGAACAGTTCTAATACTTAAAGGTACAACTACACTATAATGTTTGTTTTTCTCCAGCTCTAGGGAGGAAATGAAAGACAGACACATTTCCTCCCCCTACCATAGACGCACATATCACCTGACTCAGAACGACAGTCAAGATGCAAGTGCAGAACAGAGGTAAACCTTTACTTTCTGGACTCTACAATTCTTCTGTAGAACAGATCTCAGCATTTTCTTGACATGTTGACAACCCAAGCCAAACTCTTACAGGCTTCAGCTGCAATATTTGAGAGCTAATCAAAGTCTGTCATAATGTAAATTTATCATAGAACCTGTAAAGTTGGAATTATGGACTAATTTCAGGCAGTTCCGAATTTGGGAGACACTCTATTTAATGTGATCATTTATTTATTTATTTATTTATAATGTTTATTTATAATGTTTATTTTTTTTTTTTTTAAACTTGACAACCCTTTAACTTCACAAACAGCTTTATGATGCACTGCATGAAAGGCAATATCTGAAAAACCTAACTTTCAGGCACTTTAACTTTTATATGTTTTGTTTTGTCATGTTATACAAGCACTTTAGGAAGCTCTGCAGTCCTTGAATTTTAATTTAAGAGGTTTAATAGATGAGCTATCTGGTGTTTGGACCAAAAACGGTTCAAGATTTAAATTAACATTAGTGGCAACTGTGAAATAAATGTCTCACTGGTTGACTGGTCATTAATTAGGAGCTGCAACATTACATGATTTCAGTCAAATTGTCAGAATGATGGTTTAACCTTTACTGCGTGTCAGAAATGTGATTTAAGCAATTTTAAATCAAGGACATGCTGGCTGTCTGCAAAAGGAAACCTGTCACGACTTTTACATTTTTAACCTCCAGGAGCAGCTTTACAAAAACTTCCTGTCCATTCTTCTAAATTAACTTTACTAAATGAACAAAACTAGATTCTATGTTAGAATGTTTCTATATTAGGATTCCTGTAATATGGCATATGTAGGATATCAATCGAAGTAGTTCATCAGAAATATAATATCGTCAGCAAAATAAAAGGAGACATGCTTTATTGCTATTTAATTTTTCTGAAGAACACCATTAATCTTTAACGCTTTGCATTTTAAACGATGTCATCTTAAATGTAGAGTCGGCCTCTGTGGATACTTCAAGCTTAACATATTATGTGTGATCATAATTTTTTTTTTTTAACTAGTTTTATTTATTTATTTGTTTTTGGTTATTTAGTTTGATCATTATTTTTGTTTTAGTTACATGGAACATGTGAAAATGAAGAACTTGTAACATTTGAAGTTCAATTTTCATTTCAACCATTTAATAGTTTGCTATTGCAACTGTTTTTGGAAACTCTTTTGAAATGGGTCTCTTGAGCTTATCAAAACTGCATTTTTAGTCGTTTAAAAATGGTTACATATTATATAATGATATTACAGTTTCTTTTTTTTTATAATAGAAATTAAAAAAATCTATTTATATAAACATTAGTTCATTTTATTTTACAAGTCATTCAGATTTGCGTTTCTTTGTGCAGAATAATATCTTTGCTGTCACTTTTGATCAAATGTAATGTGTTCTTGTGGTATACTTTAGAAGAAAGACATTGTACTAATGCAGAACAGCAGCGTGCATCTACTGAGAACCAGTGTTGCCAACTATTTCCAATGAAAAGTAGCTAAAGCCTGCCCGAAAAGTAGCTAGATGTTGCCAGATGACGTCACACACTAATTTGCATATCGGTGACGTCATCACATAGTATCTGACAAGCGTAAGCTTATCATGTCTCTACTCTCTGAGGCACCGTGTATTATATTAAAACATTACATCCAGATACACAATAAATAGGTTCTTATTAACATATTACTTTACGTGGTGACGTCATTGCATAATCACAACTCAAAACTACATCTTTATGTAGTATACAAAATGATACATGTTTTCTCAAATTGACTGGCCATCTCAGCAAAAACATTATTTGAAATGTGTCCATTTAGATTTGTATGAAAAATATAGTTTACTACTGTAAAAGTAATTCAAACGCTTTTTGATAAGACTTTATTATTTTTTTAAATATAACACTGATAATGAATGGTTACATTCTTTTAAACAATCACAGCTTGTGTACTTACTCTTTTTAACTTGTAAAATTTACACATTTGTGAAAGTGACAACAATTATAGCACTATTGGAATTTATTGCTCCCTAAATTACCAACAATTATACATGTTAACAAATATTTGTAAATTATCAGTTATGAAAAACAATCTGAGCTAGCAATTTACTCTACTGAGTGACGCCTGCAGCCGCTGCTCTTTTGAGTCACTTAGCTAAAATAGCTAAAAGTAGCCAAATGAATGTTAAAAATTGCTAAATTTGTTGCTAGGTGCTTTTTGGAAAAAAAGTTGCTAGGGTTGTATGAAAAGTTGTTAAATCTAGCACCAAAATTGCTAAGTTGGCAACACTGCTGAGAACTTGGTTTCCTTTCTTTATGTGTGCATATACAAACATGTCCAGACATGTCCAAACATGTCTGAGAAAATCTGACTCATCAAATTTTGAGGAAATGAATGCATGTCTTGTTTATTAGACGTCTGTAGATTAATAGATGTAGATGTTGATTAATAAATTTTCTGCTAATTAGCCTTTTTTCATTTATTGTCTCCACCTGTTGTGATTGGCAGTGATCATGATGATGAGGTTGCTAGTCTGGCCTCGTCCTCAGGGAACTGCGGCCCTCGATCCTCTCACAGACTGCCTGTAAAGGACTGGAAAACATCACCTCGCAGCTCCCCTAAGCTTAAGCGGAAGAGCAAGAAAGATGAAGGGTGAGTGAGATCGCCTATTTGCTATGGAAATCTTCCTTCTATTAATGTTTATATTCTTTAATATGGGATCGGTGGAGTTCCTTCTGTCATATAATCTTTTTAATCATCTTTGTTTTTCTTCCCTCCCAGAGAGTCCTCGCAATCTAGACAGATTGAAAGCCAGGTAAGTCCGTTGATCCTCTGCATCACCATCCGAATGCATTTCTTTGGCTATAAACCAATCAAAATGCATGAATGCTTGTTTTCTAGTCAGTGTGACTCATCACATAAATAAAACATTAATGCTGCAGCAGTGACAGAAAACACGAATAACATGACCAGCTCAGTAGTACGAGTGTTTATACAACTTAAACTGTCTTGACGTCACTCAAGCATTCCCAGAAGTTCTGTGAGGACTGAATGTGCTGTTGTGTCTTCAGATGAGCACAGAGGTGCAGGACGAGCTCCTGCAGATGTTGCGGAGCCAGCAGAGGGAGATCGCAGAGCTCCGACAGAACCAGCTGGATCTTCTGCAGAGAGTCACCAGCCACATGGACGCAGTGCAGAGCTCCATCATGGCTCACATCGAGCATGCCATGTTGGCTCAGCAGGAACAAGAACGTATCCTTCCACTAGAGGGAGACTCTGGCTGTCTTGAACACTGTTGCATATTCAATCTGAGCATGAGAAAGAATCAAAGGTGCTAGTTAGATATATTTTATGTATATAGATGCCACTATAGTGCCTGTTTCTACAGCCTGCTGTATGTAAGCAAGTAGACCACTTTCAAAACCGGTGAACACACTAGTAATAGTAGTGAACAAACTGATGCATATAACTAATTATATACGTGTATGAATGACTAGGTGATATTTATGATATATAGAGTTGCAGATATTTATAGCATCTGTATCACTTTTATGACCCATCCTGTCTCAACCAACTATTAGTTGATAGTTAAAACAAGGAAATATGATTAATATTTAAAATATTTAATTAGTCACCCATGATAATGTTAATAATAAAATAATTAAACAAGTACATGGTTATTTTTACACAATCCTTGGCCATTTAGCTTTTATTTTTACTGGCAATAATATAAAGGATTGTTGTGAATACATGTAATTTATATGTAGATGTGTAATGTATAAAAGTGGGCTTCTGGCTGATTTTAACACGAGCTTGCTATAATGTAGTTTAAACAATTTGCTTGTGGAGTTGTAGTAATAGTGCATTAAGAAACTAAAACAATTGTCTTATTTTCAGGTCTTATGTTGTGTTAAGATAAACTGTGACTATAAAATCAACACAGAATATTTTGTTTCATATTTTGTATGCTTGAAAGCATTCTCTCTGGCATGATAACTGAACGCTAATAAGTAATATTTATGTTTTCTTCATAGTTTACGTGACAGCTGCCACATTAAATGTTGACGTTAAACGTGGAATAAACACAATTATTTTTGGGTGAAAAAACCCTTTAATTTTGTTATAAATTACTCACCATTGCACTTTTCCAAGCCCCTGAGACCTTTGTTTGTTTGATCTCTTATTCCCCCATAGACTGTAACACTCTTGAATTAAATTGCAGGAAAAAAACATCCTCAAAACACCATATGCCTTCAGTTTGAATATTATCAAGATACGAGAATACTTTTGTGTAACAACTTTAAGTTTCTTCTATTCTCTCAGTATAGGGTGCTCATTGATAAAATAAATATGTAGCTACATTTTTTTTGGAGAACTAGCCCTTTAATATTTCAATCGGTTTTAATTTTGTACAGGATATAAATGCTATACTAAGTTAAATTCACAGTTAATGGCAGCATAAACTTATTCCTGGCTAATAAGTTATAAAACTCTGCGTTATGCTATTATACTGCATTACCATTACACTATTTATTAACAATAATTCTGAATATTATTATCAGTTTAATTAAAAGCTTAATGGCCAAATATCTTTTTGTAGATAAAACTTTGCAAGCAAGCTGAATATGTTCTCATGCTCTTGTTTACTAACATATTTATACACTAACGAATTATAACTTTGGATTTATTTGGCTCATACAATTTGGTGTTAACTTAACAAGCTGGTGACGCAGAGAGAAGAATGGAGCGAATTCTGGTGGAGGGTCAAAGTCGAAACCAACAGCTCCAGGACCAACTGGTTCAGCAGCTCGTCCAGACTCTGAACAACAGTCTCTGCAATCGGCTTGAGAAAATTTTGCGTGAAGAAATGAAGAAAACCGTCCCGCAGAGTAAGTGCTGATGTGATGAACTTTTAAGAGCTCAACTGTACCTTTTTTTTTTTTTTTTTTCTCCCCTAAACAGTTCAGTATAACAAAGAACGTTTTGCTCTGGTTTTGTATCTGTGAAATTGTTGGAATGAAGACTTTTATTGATTTTAAGGTTTATGCAGAGCTTTATGACATTGTTTCTGTATTCTGCAGCCATATCGAAGAGTCTCGAACCTGTGACCGGCCAGATGAACAGCACCATTGCTGCCAAGTTAACTGCAGTGGAAGGAGTGCTCAAAGAAAATGTCACCAAAGTTGTTAAGTCCAAGGTTAGTGGCTCGTACAAGAATAAACACTTAAGTACTGCTTTTAATTTTTTTATTTTTTTAAATCCAAACCTCATATTAATGCCATTATTTTCCAAAGACTAAAAAAAAAACATTTCCAACTGGAAAGAATGTTTCTGTCAAAGAAATTCTGAAAACTGGGCTGTCCAAAGAAGTGCAGCAACTTCTGTGTAGCAGTAAATAATTCATTGCATAGTCTGGAACAAGTACAAACTGAGGAAAACTCTTGTAAGTTTGTGTCCTGTTTTTTTGTTTGCAGAACACTACAGATGCCATTGGTCGAGCTGCTGCAGAGGCCATGCAGGGTCCAATTCAGGCAGCCTACAAAGAGACCTTCCAGAGCATCGTCCTGCCCGTGTTTGAGAGAGGCTGTCAGTCCATGTTTCAGCAGATCAATGACAGCTTCAAACAGGGAACCAACGAATGTAAGAACCTTTGCAAGTGAAGCAGGAAGTCATAAATTCTTAGTATTTTTTTAGCAAGTTGATATAAATATGTAACTGCATGATTCTAATTGCTTTCTATTTATTAGAAATATGTCTGCACTATATTGGAACAATCTGACATTGCAATGTTTGTTGTTATGACAGTTCTTTTTAAAGCACGCTTGCATGATTGGTTAATCAGGTGCTCTTTTTAAAAAAATAATAATAATAATTTAATGTATTTTGTCTAATTACAAAAGACAAATGTTATAATGTTTTTTTTTCTTCTTACTTCTTCTATATCTTTGCATTATAATTAATCAGTGGAATTTGGAAAAATTACCCAGCCCTAACAATGGTCTGCGCTACCAATCTGACTTTTTTTGTTGTTGTTTTTGCTTGTTTACAGTAATGGAAAAAAGCAGCAGAGCATATTAATGAATCTGGCAGATTGTTGCATGCTCTCAGGCCGGTTGTGCACATCTGTAATGCCAGCTAATTAAAGGGGTGGTCCACTATGATATCCGATTTTAAAATTTATTTGGTGTGTAGTATAGCATAACATAAATCTATGAATGTAAGACGCTCAAAGTTCAAAGCAAAGGGAGACATTGGCTTTTACAGAGTTTTCTTAGCAAGGCCTACAACAAATTAAGTTTGGGTACTGCAAAAAAGTACATCCTGGTTAATGATGTCATAAACCCTTTAGGTTACAAGTACAGCTAAGAGGCGGGGCCAGATGTGCTGTAATGTTATAGCAGGACGCTTCCTGGTGACATGGAGCCGATCCATGAATCTCTGCACATTTTGTTAGCTGTCCAATCAGAGCCTCTTGAAGGCGGGCTTTTGGAGGAACTAGGAAATATAACAGTAATTTTCATGTTAGCTGAGTAGCCGTATATAATTAAAGTAAGATATATGCAAAAATAGCGTGCTTTTTCACAAAATGAAGCATGAGCACACATTGCTTTGCACCCCATAAACACAAGCTTTAAAAATACAATCTGGACCACCCCTTTAACAAAACTCTTTTGCATTAAGTATTTACATTACATTGCTTTATCTTTCCCTGCAGACATCCAGCAGTTGGAGACGCATATCAAAAACAGGAAACAGAGAGACCAGGATACACGGGATCCTGTCATTGGCCAGTTACAGCAGATGATCGACAGTCTTCAGAATTCACAAGACCAGCTGGCGTCTACAGTGACGGCCAGCGTTAGCTCTGACGTCCAGCATCAGCTCCACATGATTGTCGGAAAGTAAGGCTTACCACCACACACACACAGCACTAATCCTGCCCCGTATTTGCCTGAAATCAATGCAAGAAAGGAATGCAGCAATCATACTCTTTCCCCTTGTATGCCTTCCCTTATGGAAAACTTTATAGCATTAATGAAGGAAGCAATTGATTTGGGAGTTCATGCAGAGAAAGCATTTTTTGGTGCTCTGCATTGAGTCGCTTGCAAATGGATTGGCATGTGTGGCACGTTGCCTAATCCCAGGTTTAATTTCTGTCAATAAAGCTGGTTTGTTTTCCTCTCACACAATTTCAATATAAAGTTTGTTAAATTAAACTCTAAAAGCAGAGATTACATCCCTGTGGTTTTCAAATCAAAACCGAAATGTATTTATCCTTTATGATTGATGTTTTGAGATTCATATTGCAGTTATCTAGCCACAATTCTATAATCTCAGTGCTCAAAACACTTTACTCTAAAATTTTTTAAATAATAGGTTTTAACTACTGGATTTGTTTTGTTTTCCTATTTAAAGGTCAAGAAAAATATATATATTTGTTTATATGTTTTTATATATAT
>CAIGQQ010033930.1:2113738-2136474 GCA_903798035.1 Danio albolineatus | reverse complement strand
TTTTGTTAGCATTAGTTTGTTAGTATTGAAGTATATCTAAGCTAGTGTGGTACAAAACAATGACAAAATTCACATTTAGAAAATATAAAACTGATATAAACATGTAAAGCTTATAGTTTATCACTTTTGTCTTAACGGATCAACGATTTTTTTTATTTTATTATGTCACCTCATACTTCAGTTTCACATCAAATCTTGACCAATCAAATGCTCTCTGGTATCGGACATGCCACGCCCCTTCAATACATGTCTCATTTTCTTTTCATTTGATGCGCTTGAACTCAACCTCTCTCACTGGCGGAGCTGTGATAAAACAAAACGCTATTGGCTGCTTAAAAGGGAGCTGCCCTGTCCCGCTCTCTCTTCATTTTTCAGTTGAGATTACATCAAACATTGAATAAAAAAATGCACTTTTCAAAGGGCTTCACAGGACCTTTGAACTGATAAATGTTTAATTTCAAGAACAACGTTGCCTGAGTCAGTGTTTCAGAATCAAGAATTTACTGTCTTAATGTAAATGTTTTTTTTTTTATTGCAGATTGATACATTTTTTAATCAGGGTTCCCACACTTCTTGAAAGTGCTCAAATTTTAAGGCCCGGGCACACAACGTTTTCTGATTCCGTTTTCGGTCGACGTTGAACACTTCGTGACTAAATAAAGAGCGCCAATGTGATCGTGCACATCAACACGCAAAACGGCAGGCGCAAAAGCGTCATTATAAAAAAAAATGCCTCATGCTCGTTTTTTTTGTTTTGACGCGCTGCGTCAAAACCTTCTCCACCAATCAGATTGGCACTTTTTTTCCACGTGTACGGAGCTGCTGAAGTTACAGTAAACACCCCATGGAGGCGCTCAAGCGCAAAACTTTCAATGTGAGCGCACATTGAAGAAGATGCCCAGAGGCGATATGAACGTGGAGCTCACCAACGGACATTCTAAAATACACTCGAAAACGCTTGTGATACATTTTTTGCTCTTGTATCAATCGATGAATCTCACCGTGTTCTTTTCTTTTGGACACTATTGGATGTGTCCAATATCTATTGGATGTATCTAATATACTCTTCTGCTTGGCGCCTGTGAAAATCGCTTGGGGTTTGAATGCAGAAAAACATTCGTAAAACGCTGACGATAAACGAAAAGTGTCCGGATGTGTACAAGTCTTTAGACATATGGATTCAAGGCAAATGAAATACTTAAACAAACAGGTCCTTGGCAATGTTTGTATTAAATTTGAAACTAAATTTGTTGTGTTTCTTTCAACAATTGTACTAAAAAAGCTTTTCGTTTGCATTTATCGTCAGCGTTTTACGAGACGTTTTTCTGCATTCAAACCCAAGCGATTTTCACTGCCGTCAAGCAGAAGAGTATGGAAAATCACTCCTTGCTGTTAGATGGCGCTTAATGAAAACAGAAAAAAATTAAACTCACCCTCGATTACTAATTCCTCCGCAATTCCTCTCCACTACATTTCCCTTTTGTCAACATTTTTGTAGTCGATGTCTCATTTATCATACAGCACTTTTCGTTTGGACACCAGTGCAATAAGCAGCTACATGTTCAGATCGCCTCTGATCATCTTCAATGTGCGCTCGCATTGACAGTTTTGCGCTTGTATGCCTCCAAAGAGTGTTTACTGTATCTTCAGCATCTCCGTACACGTGAACAAGAGTGCCAATCTAATTGGTGGAGAAGGTTTTGACGTGGCGCGTCAAAACAAAAAAACGAGCATGAGGCTTTTTTTTTTTTTTTTTTTTTTTTTTTGTGAAAAAGATGCTTTTGCACCTGCCGTTGATGTGCGCGATCACATTGGCGCCCTTTATTTAGTCACGAGGTGTTAAACTTTGACCGAAAATGCAAGTAAAAAACGTCTAGATGTGCACGGGCCTTAATGTTGTCAAAACAGAATAAAATTTATTTTTTAAAAAGATACCCAAAAATGCTGTTTTAAATAGTAAAAAAATTATATTTTAATGTAAATATTAAGTGTAAGTGAAACGTTGAGTCCAGTAATGACCGTGTGAATTGCAAAAGTGCTTGATTTGAAATCAATGGCTTTAAAAAGTCCTTGAATCTGCAGTTCATGAAAGATTGGGAACATCGTTTATTACTTGTTTCTAAATTAATTTGTCTTTTATCCTGCAGTGGATTTATAATTTTTCATTCAGCATTTACATCATGGCCATCTAAAACACAATCCCCATCAGTTTACTACTTACAAATATTATTGCCAGTTTGTTAAATATTGTATAAAAAAAGACTTGTTGCTATGTGTGCTAGGGCTTAAACGGTTTGTTTTGTCTGCAGTCTGCAAGACTCAATCCTGACGCAGGTGCAGCGTATAGTGAAGGGTGAGGTGAGTTTGGCCATGAAGGAGCAGCAGGCCGCCGTCACCTCCAGCATCATGCAGGCCATGCGCTCGGCCGCAGGAACACCCGTCCCGTCTGCACATCTAGACTACCAGGCCCAGCAGGCCAGCATATTACAGCTACTACAGCAGGGCCAGCTCAACGAGGCCTTCCAGCAGGTTAGTTACTCATCGCTAGGGCCACACGGAATCTGTGCACGCAGAATTCTGAAAATTTCGCAGGTTTTCAGCCCATCATTGATTCTGTTTATTTATGGGTGTAAATGTGTGTAAATTTATATTTAATCAGTTTTCAAAATAATTTCAGTAAAAATAATGATTAATATGAAAATATTCATATGATCTATTTACAATGCAGTTTGTAAAGTACTATTTTCTGTCTTTTTGCAGAGATTTTATTCGAGAGACTTGCTTTGTCTACCAAATAAAGTGGATCTAATTGGATACGCATTGTAAACATTAAATAAAAGTTAAAAAGGTGTTACTTTTTATTTTATATATATATATTTTTTGTTATGATGTTCCTAAAATGATTCCGCATAAATCCGCAGATTTTTAACGAAATACTCCGCAGAAATAGCAAAAAATGTCCGCAGATTCCGTCTGGCCCTACTCATCGCTAAACATGAATGTGTTGTTTTCTCTCAGTTTGGACTTTCCTACTTCTGTGATGAAGGATTGTGCAGTGGTGTTCATCTATAGCCATGTTTCCATCTGCTTATTTCTATGCATGTTCTGGAGTATTATAAAAAAAAAATAAAAAAATGAGCATAAAATCTAAAAAAGCATATGAAAAATATATGTTCACCATTGAGTGAGAGAAAATTCGATGGATTCAGATTTAATTCATAAATTCCTGGATGCGCATCAGTCATGTGATTTTATTTATGTTTTTCCTGTGATTGAAGAACTAGACTAACCAGTTAAGCAATCTCATCCTATATCAATTCCAATATGTTCCAACATATTTACTATGAAAGAAAAGAATCTTTTTAAAATCTAAATCTGGAAACTGTATTGTTTCTGTGTTTTATTCAGTTGCATCTGTATCTAAATCTGTGTTGTATTCACAAATGTTTTATGTGATAGTGATCCAGGCCATATTCTCCATAAAGAGCTGATTCTTATAGGGCACCAGGGTGTCAGGTTAAATTGGTATAAATTTATAATAATGGCACTGTCCAGGGCATCATTAACTCTAATATGCTTAAAAAGACAAATTATTATTAACTTAAATGTGACAAACATTCTTTACTAGAGTTAGAGATGCTGGGGGTTGGTGGGAGTAGAGTACAAAAAAATCAGCCTAATGACACCCATGCCACTATCAATTACATTGAGTTTTTTGGGGGGATACGTGGGTGTTGTGTACTGTTTCACTCATTTGTTCATAATATTAGTCATTTGTGCGTTACTTCTTAACTTTTACTTCTCTTTAGGGAGACAATGGAATGAATGATTTTAGAGTTTTACACTTATTTTTTCTTTGGATGGACTCATAACTTCAGATGTATTGACAGCATGATGCAATGTGTTTAAAATTGCTTTACAATTCAGGTTATAAATGCATAAAGCTTTTGTTTTATATTTATGAGGTAAATAACATATGATTTAGTTCTTTATTATAGCACATGATCAATAGCTGTTTTGCTGACTATAGCATTAATGTCAGGGTGTGAATATGATGTATTTTTAATGCAAGACGTTAATATTGAATAAGTTACATTTAAGACCCAATGCTGTTTTGCCAATGAAAAGCGGAAGCAGAACATTTCTGTTTTTCATAAGCAACATGGCAAGTTTTTGCTCCTAGATAAACCTGAAGGAATGATGATTTGAGTATTTGATGATTCATTTAATAGACAAAATATCAGCACAAAACTATTCAATGTTGTTACCGAAAATAGCAACAAAAAATGAGTTATGTTTTATAAATGTCACATGCCACTATTGTTACCATGTTGTGGGCCTTTTGCCATCATTAGAGGTGGTTTAGTTGAATAAGCTACTATTGTGTTACTAACCATTTTAATACACAATATGATAATCATCCTCTTCTTCCTCTTTATAACTATTATTTTACTGGCAGTCTACATGGTTTACATACATTAACCTATATTAAACGTATATAAAAGATATTAATTACTGGTTTCTCGAAGCGTGCAATATTGTCATAAATACTGCATAAAAACAAGAGGAAATAACTTGGCTAAAAGATTAAAAAACACTGCATTAAAGCTGTATGCTGCAGCAAACTGTTTACTTCTTGTGAAATGTCAGCATTTATAAACGTCTACAAAACTTTTTTGCAGAGAACTTTTTAGAAAACAAAGACTTTTTGGCTCACTGAGGAATCTGTAATATATATGGTTTATCTTCTGAAGAGTTTTGTTTAAGCAATAGAAATCACTAACAGTGCTTTTTTTTTTGCATTTGAGAGGAAACGTCTTAAAGGGACAGTTCTCTAAAACATCCAGATTTACTAATTTATTTACAATCCAGTGGATCCAATGAAATTTGAACAAACAATATTTTGAAAAATGTTGCAAGTCAGATGCTACTTATTTCCGGCATTCTTCGAAATATCTTTTGTGTTCAACAGAAGCAGCTCAAACAGGTTTGGAACAAGAGGAGGATGAGTAAATGACAGATTTTTATTTTTGCACAAACTATCCCTTTAACTTATGTCCTGACAGTCACACTGCAGTAACTGTTACTGGATATCCACTTGATTTGCATTCATAACTTGTTAAATTATTACACCAGTTTGCAGTCTCTGTCATTGTGGGATTTAGCAGCGAATCATTCTAATTAGACTTCAAAAATGACACTTACTGTTCTTATGGTACTTACTTACATTCAAGCCCTTTATGTGAATATAATTCTATTAAGGCAAATGCTGGTGTTTTCATAAAAGCTATGGATGATGGGAATGTCCTCATCAGTTCATTAGGAACTTAATCTATTTATGCAGCCCAATTATTATCGCATAATGTCACATGATGTATTCTGTATGAAACTGCACATTTGCTCATATTTGGCAACATGCTATTAAGATGCATTGTTGTCTATTCAATCAACTAAGTGAACGGTGCGAAATGCTTTGAGCTTGTTCACTTTCTACCACATTCAGACTTCAATGCATTTGAGCACATTACTCTTGTAGCTGCTTAATAAAAACTACTTTGTCATATAAAAAAGTCTAAAGTAAAAGGTTCTCTTACCAGTCCATATCATGTAGCAGCTGTTTTGTGTCTGTGTGTGTGAGACTTATAGGAGAATGTTTTGTGAATGTTTTATTTCATAGGTATTGGGCTCTATTTTAACGATCTAGACACAAAGTCTAAAGTGCATGGTGCAAAAGCATTAAGGGCATGTATGAATCTTCTTTTCTATTTTAAGGACTGAATAATACGCTCTGCACCACGGCGCATGGTCTTACAGGGTTGTCCTGTTTCTCTTAATGAGTTATGGGTGTGTTTTGAGCATAACGTGTATTTCAACCATACTCGTCTCTCAATCCCTTTAATAGTCAGTTGCGTCGTGCCATGTTGCATTTTGCTATTGACACTGCAGACTTTGTAAGTGGAAAAACCGAACAGTTCACTTGTGAGAAAACAGTTAAACACACCATCTGCGTCAGGATAAAAAATGAGCCTCCTCTATTCGGCATCTTTACTTTCTCTTTACTTTTACTTTTTTCTTTACTCCTTTACTTTCGTAGAGTAAGGAAACAGTGTTGTATGCTCTCCACTGAAGACATCCATTAGCCTACATATTTAATTTAGTTTAAGCACAATTTTTTTTCAAAACTATTGCTAAATTCAGTTCTAATTTCCAGCAAATTAATAAAGATTGGTTTTAAATTTGTGTCTAAATTTAGTTCTAATTTCCAGCAAATTAATAAATTAACAACAGTAATAATAAAATATGGTCAAAAGAGTTATATCCAAACACGTATCCTATTCTTATGGGGCATATGGTCCAAAACCTGGCATGTGGACAAATCTAAACTTTTTATTACGACAAATAGTAATATGCATATAATATATAATACTGCTAATAATAATAATAACATTATACAAATGCAGAATGGCATGAATAAACTGAAAAAAATCCACCCCAGTGACGAAGGCATGGATGTATATTGTCCATTGCTGTACATCCCGTGTGTATTAAGCAATGTGTAATAATAACTAACGTGCCCTGCGCTGGACTTTAGACCAGCTTTTAGTTGGTCAATCTCTCTTTCAGTTGCTCAAAATAGCAAGGCACCAGCAATGCACCCTAACACACCTCCTTTCTAGACCAGCACACCAATGAGTCCATAAAGTGGTGCCAATAGTTTTGCTATTTAAACAATGTGGCCCAAAGCGTGAAAATTAGGGTTGTGCTCATCTGAAAATAGCAACAAATCGCATTATTGTGCCAGGTGTATTGTGCCAGCAAATCTTTGATGTGCTTTTAACTATTTTATTCTATTCAAACCAATGTTTATATACAATTGAAATTTTTAAAACTTTGTAAATGTTGCATGTGTTGGATTATTCGTCTTCCGCATGAACAATTATGTAAAGATGTTCTAAAATGTTTGTTAAGAGGATGTCATTGAAAACAAATATGTTTGTAAACGTTAAACCTGTAAAACAGAATGAAGTTTGTAGGCCTAATAGGAAATAAAATAAATGATCTGTAATTTCATCAGTCAATGCATGAAGTAACCTATTCATAAAGCGTTTTTAATCGATCTGGTACCCTTTTTTTTTTTTTTTTAATTGGAAACATAAAAAAATGCTCATAGCCTCTTGCTTAAAAAAACTGGCTGAAAGTGGCCAGAAGAGACCCATTTAATTACTAAGTGTGAACGGTAAAGTGTCTCTTTCGTCCACTTGTGATTGGATCAGTGGAAACACATCCATGTGCAAATGGGGCCTGAGACGTAATTTAACTTATGTGTGCTTTTCCTAACTGATCTGTTGTTTTTCTCAACAGGCTTTATCTGCAGCAGACCTGAATCTGGTCCTGTACGTGTGCGAGACCATCGACTCCCAGCAAGTGTTCGGCCAGCAGCCCTGTCCACTCCACCAGGCCGTCCTTCTGTCCCTCATCCAGCAGCTCTCCACCAACCTGAGCACGCGCACAGAACTCAAGATCAGGTTTGTTCAGCTCCATCGGTCACACTGCATTTGTCCTTTATACAGAAGTTAGCTTCAATGAGTATGCAGAAACATGCACGGCGCTGCTTTCAATCATTTAAACGCTTAAGTATTTATTTATAGTCTTCTGTATGTCGTACGCGATCAAGGTCAAAGTGCGTTTTGATATCACAGTGCATTAATGCATTAAGACTCAAGACGTCGTCCCTTTCTCCTCTCGAATTCCTCTGTGGATGACCTTGCGTTGAAGGGGACGCGGCAGTGCTGCATTGGGCTGCGGTTATTAAAGCACTGGGCTGCATTAGAGTCCTCTGCTGGGGGAAAGGGACCAACTCCTGTGAATCACAGAGTAATGCGCTGCCAAGTCCCTTTACTGCTATAAACCGCTCTGTGTCTGCCAGTGCTGTCTCTGAGCTCAAATACTAGTGTTTCATACTGGCCATATGCGCACGGACATCACCATCTGTATGGCTGTCAAACTGTAGTTCTGCCAGAACATAAGGATGCTATTTTATATTAGGAAAACAAATGCTGGAGGTTTGGTCTATACATATAGTGGCTGAAGTAATGTTTATGGCAGAACAAAAAACTTTTGTTTTGTGACTAAGAATATTTAATAATTCATATTAGGAT
This sequence comes from Danio albolineatus, assembly GCA_903798035.1. NCBI lineage: Eukaryota > Metazoa > Chordata > Actinopteri > Cypriniformes > Danionidae > Danio > Danio albolineatus. The sequence goes on along the minus strand of CAIGQQ010033930.1, from coordinate 2,128,315 downwards.
GGTTATTATAAATTAAAAGTTTGATTTTGTTTTGGTTTTCATCTGCATGTAATTATGAGGCTTTCTTTCAGTAAAATAAATGCAAAAAATGTTTTTTTAGTAGTAAATTGACATTGAAATAAGTAATGATACAGACAATTACTGCTTTGGTATGTCAGGACTTCTTATTAATATAGAAAACGGTTGTTTTAAAATTGTAATGTTGCATAATTTGAGCTTTTATCTGTATTTTTATGAGCTTTTCCAAAAACAAATGGTAAATTATTCAAATCTTTTGATGGGTAGTGTATGAAATGATAAATTATAGATAAATTTATTTTGTTTTTCATTTGTATTTAATTTAGACTAGTAACCATTTCAAACTGTTTTCAAGTTTGATATGAATAATAATAATCATACATTTTCTTGAGCAGCAAATCAGTGTATTCTACTGATAAATGAATTCTCATGTGATGCTGGGAATGCTGGAAATTCAGCTTTGCCCTCACAGCAATAAAAAAAAAAATGTAATTGGTCATTTTAAAATGTCAAATTGTTTCTCAAATTTGGTGTTTTTACTTTTTGATAAAATAACCAATGTAGTGTATTTTTTAAAATGTGTATTAACGGATAAATGATAAATATACATTATAAGAAACATTTGACATTGTATAAACGGAGTTTTTTTTTTTTTTTTTTTTTCTGACAAAACACGCGTACATGCATGCATACATACAGGCATACAGTGCTCAGCTTATATAAGTACACTCCTCACAAATATATCTTTTAAATTCATAGTTTTGATAGGAAGCTATACAATGTTTTATTTGTGCATATACATTAGATTAGTCTGTACTGAAGCCAAATCTGGAGCTTATCTAACAAAATAGATTGCGATAATGGTCCAAAAACTAGTACTCCCAAATTTATGTTATAGAAAAAAAATTATACAAATTTAAAAAAAGAGGAAGAATAAAGAGAAGCAAAAAATTGTTTAGTTGAAATTTTGTACGTTGTTTTTTTTTGCAATATTTTGCTTGAATTTAATTGTATTATCTTTCAATTTCTAAATATGTTCAGTGACTAAAATATTATTTATATAAATATATCTGTTTAATAAATTTTGTTTAAAGTTTTGTTAAAATGCACCAAAATACATTGCCAATATTTACTGAGAAATGGATACAAATATTCATTTTCAAAATGGGGTGTACTCACCTATGCTGAGCACTGTACATGCATACATACACATGCATACACACACATATTGTGTCGTTTTCTCAGTAGCTAAAAATTTTTACCTGAAAGGAGCATGTTAGTTTGTCCAGGCCTGGTTCATGAATATTCATAGATTAACTTTCAAATAGATGCTTTATGTATTTTACCAGACAACACTATCATGATTAATATCAAATTAATATTCACGCACTACATCATAATCCCATATTGGGAGGACAGTAGACAAGACACATGTTTAAATTCAATAACACCTAGTCAAGTGCAATGAAATGGAACAAACAAGAGTCTCAAAGCACAGTGTATAATGTTTTTGTCTTAACAGTCTGTGCGATGTGGCTCGTGACTGAAAAGCAAGTCTGGCCTCAGCGCAACAGCTGCTTCACATTACGTAACACTCCAGTCATAAACAAGAAGCTTCAGAAAATGGTAAAAACTAATATTAAAATGGCTCTGGCTTGGAGTTCTTTTCAGTGTTGTGTTTCTGTCTTGGACATTTTATCTGCCAGTACATTAAAAAAAAACATAAACTGTCCAAAATGTATTTAATGCAAGGTACAACTTACACGGGGGTTTGAGCTCCCCTAATTAATGCCTGATCTGACCTTTTGACCCTGAAGATTGTCAAAACAAGATGTGCGCGAGAAATGGTTTCTTCAGGGTTCATACGGTCATGAAAAACCTGGAAAAGTTATGGAATTTTTACATGGCATTTTCCAGGCCTGGAAAAGTTTTGGAAAAGTGATGGAAAACGGATAGCTGTATACTTGTATATAGGTTGTTTACTACTTTTCTGTCTTTGGCTAATCACATAATCTCACATTATTATTGTGGTGTAAGCATTATCTTTTTACAGTAACATAGATTGTTGCTTGTTACGATATGCTGTAATAAAGTTGAACATGCATCGTTTTTCTTATCACGCATATGTAGACATTGCATGAAACATTAGGTCATAAAATTAGCTTGAAAGTCTTGAAAAAAAAGTCATGGAATATTAGAAGTAAAAATGTGTATGAACCCTGTTTCTGTATCTTAAATAATATTTATAATTAAAATAATGTATAACATAAATGTATATTTGACCACCCCTATAATGGTTCATACCATCGTAAATGCATGATCATGCCTTGACGTCTATGTGGCGTTTTTAGCCAGCAGTCTGAAACAGACATGTTCAATCCACTTAAGTTTGTAAATAGGATTTTGGTTAACTTTATGGGCTTGTGTTGAAACATCATGACGGGTTTGTGTGGAACCCAGCATTTTTTTTACAGTGTAGGTGTTTGTATCTATGTGTAGTCTACAAGTAAATTTAATTTGAATAGTTTGTATCGTAATAGACACCTATGCCCGTGCATTATTGTTAAAGAGTAAAATAAGTATGAGTTCAGTATGAATTATGAATTTGGTTCACTGAAGTATGCATAACCATACATAAACTAACTTTACAGGAAAAAATACTTTACCTCCACAGTACATCTATAATTCGCACATCGGTCACACGGTTTTGTTCTGTCATGATAATTTGTGTCGTGTTTCCGAGGTTAACCTCAGCTTTTACCTTTAGAAATAAAGGTTGGCAGAAATCAAGATTTGAACAGCGATTCCTCTGCATTAGGAATGTAATATCTGTCGGGCCAGTAGATAATAGTTGAGATAACAGCACTGTGGGCTTAAACGCATCAGAACAGGAACTACACATGTGAAAATAGAGCAAACTGATATGAAGCATGAAAGCTTTGCCATCTGGACAGAACTGCACCGCAAAGTCCTGGGGATATTAAGGTCATTGTATTACAGTTCCTTTCTTTTTTTTATCGAAAGCTTTAGCTTAATGATCGCTTGTAAGGTAATTAAGATGACCTCTGTGCAGCATACAGCTCAAGGGTGGTATCGTACAGCAGTGTCTACTAATTTTAAAAGGCAGATGGAGAGATTTCCCATATAGTTTTTCCAGACAGGTGGCGTTTTACTAATCCTTGATGGACTTGTTTTTTTAAATATAAAACAAGCAGACCAAAAAAAGCTTTTCCCTAAAATAGATTAAAGAAATAACATGTTCTGTTAGTACAGCTGTCAACAAAACTCACCAGATTTGAGTTTGAGGATTGTAGTGAATGAATTGTCACATTCACTACCATTCAAATGTTGGTTTGTTTTAAAGTAATGCATATTTTTCAAATAGAATACATTAAAATGATTGGTCACACATTACAGCAAGGTTCCATTAGTTAAGGTCATCTGATGTATTTAATGACATGAACAAACAATACATTTATTCACATTTAATCACATTATTTATCATTTTACACATTATCTTTGTTAATGTTAATGTTAATTTAAGTGCATTAAAGTTAACAAGCAAAACTTCTACATTTAATAATCCATTAGTAATCGGTGAACTATTATTAATGGTGCTGTACAAGTATTGTTAATTCTTCATGTTAGTAAATGCACAATGTAACCTTAAAGTGATTTCAACTGATTTCTGACAACTGATTTCTGTCTATTTTTTTGGGCTTTAATCGAAGAATCCTGAAGTATGTTGTTCTTTCTATACACACTAACTAGGTCCTGTTATGGTTTTAACACATTCATCTTCCTGTAGTACGTATGTAGTTAAATTTGTCACAGTTATAACCAACTTGAAGTTGAAACGAAAGTAGAGTGTTCATACATCCTGTTTTTCCTGGGACAGTCTATTTTTCAGTTATTTTTAGTCTACCAACTTGATATGGAAATATAGCTAAAATTCGTATATTGCCGAGCCTTCAGTAAAATAGCGAAAACAACCTAATTAGTGTTTTCCAGTCATGTCACAGAATATTTCGAAGAACAAGTTTGCCATCCAGTTACTGTGGCGTCTGACAGCCTGTTTTTTTTTTTTTTTGTGTATATTCGAGCACTCTGGAAAAACTTTTAACTAGAATTTAAACTGACAAGACTTGATCGTTCTAAAATCTTGTCAGTTTATGCTCCTGATACACAGTTTCAGAACACGTTTTTTGTTTGTTACCTTGGCATAAGATATGAAGGTTCAATTCTCCTCTGCAAACAGACTGCTAACAACATCTCATTTGCATAACATAAACAATAATAGCATATTTTTAGTTTACGTGCAATTATAGTGTGGTTTAATAAATGACCCATCTGTTTTGTTTTGTTTTTTCAGCTCATTGCTTCTATTCGCAGTAAAAAAAGCACAGTATGACTGATAATTATATTTTTGCGCACCAAATCAGCATATTAGAATGATTTCTGAACAATCGTGTGACACTCACTCAAGTGTCGGCTGCTAAAAATTCAACTTGAGGGAAAAGCTCAGACCTCTTGCACTTTCTGAGTTTAATATTAATACATTGTTAAAGGTCTGGCCCAGTGCAAAGTGCTTCCAATATTAATGAGATTTGGCTTCAAAGCAAACGAGTGATCGTAACAGGAGAGATTAAAGGAACTTAGCCTTCCTGCAAAAACACTTTGATAAAATAAATGATGTAAACGGTGCTTCCAGTTGAATCCAAGCCAAATGGGCAAGAAAACATTGGCTCCTTCATGACGCAGACGATTGCATGATGGTTGCAATTGAAAATAGGAGGTATTTTACAGTTGTAATAAGTCAGTGAGCTGTTAAAACGCCTGGAGGAAGCATTTTGGGTTTCCATTTATCTAACATCACAGAAGTATGCCTTTATTTTTTAGCCTCCATAAAATCTTGTTCTGTGGCAAACAGCTGGAGCCGAAGCAGGAAGCTGAAAATGCTGACAACTCATTATTGATGTAGAAACCTGTAGAAATTAGATTGTTCTTATAGGATCTTTAGGATTCGTAATAAAATATCTGCGATAATATCAAATATTTGTTATTTTATCACAATATGGAGCAACTTTTGAATAGCCATCAGCGTACTTGCTCCGTACAGTTTTCTCCATTCTACCACCAACATGCAACTTCTATCAAGTTCACCTCACCATGAAACATATTTCATTAGAACGTAAAATTTTAAAGACTACTAGACAAGATTTCTATACTGAGGAGGATGTTTTTAAAAATGTATGCCTAGGAAGAATATCCCGAGGAAGTTATTTATCAAATGCCGTACTAAAATATCATATCTATTGTTTTAAAGTAAAACGTTTTTATTTATTTATTGTATCTTAGAGGTGTGAACATACGCTGGTCTTACGGTCGGTTACGATTATCATGCCATCCATTAGGTTCTATTTGATATCTCGGTGCATTGGCGATGCTTTCCATACAAGAATTCTTGTATTAAAATTTATAAATACCTTTATTTATTTATTATTTGTAATACAATTTTGTCCTTTAATACAGTCAGATATATGAACTGTACCTTCAAAAACTCAAGTACACGCACAGAACAACATGAGCATTTACAGCAAATAAACTAATGTAAATTTCCCGCTCATTTTATAAGCCCTGTCAAGCAAATTCACCTATGATTGGTCGCAAGCACAACAGAAAGGGCTGCGATTGGCTCTAACGTTCTGGCGCTGTTCACCGTTGAGTGACGCTGATAAAAGGCGGTGATCACAGCTGATCCATGATAGACGCGGTGGAGAACTCTCTGCAGACACGCTTGTGTCTGTATCCAGAAGTAACTCTGTAACCTTCGAGAGGAGAGGAAATGTCACGCCAGCAGGTCAAGAGCCCAGTGAGAGTTTACTTTCATTTTCTCAATCACAGAGAAATAGGGGCTTCTGCTGTAACTGCAGTGTAAGTGAAAGACTGTCCAGCAAACACACACAGTGAATTGTACAGAGTTTCTATGTTTTAAAGTAGTTGGAGTGTTTCAATTACTCGCAGTCCCCTCCCTTGCCATAGTAAGCTACCTCGACATGGCGCATATGAGATGAATGACGTCAGTACTTAATAACCGGTTATGATCTATTAATAAACTGATATTGAATTGTCCAAGTCTGTGTCGTAGTGCACTGATAAAACAATTAATTTTGACACCTCGTTTGTATGTTATGTTTTATTGGACTAAAATTATTTATTCATTTATTTATTGGACTGAAATGTCATATGTAATGTTTTGTTTTTAATAATATTAATAATAGCATATTATATGTATAATAACACAATAATAATAAATGTTTTATTTCTTTTTGTTATTATTATGTAATATGTTTTTGCCTATATGAATCTTGCCATGACAAAACCATAAGTTGCTGATGTGACAATAAATAAATAAATAAATACATGACAACAAAAAAACTTTCTCCTTTGTCTGATTTATGTGCAGCTATCTTGAAGACGCCGTGATGAACCTGGACCACGGAGATCCCGTCACCAGAGATCACATGTCCGCAGTGCTGACCCAGGTACGACAGAAGCTCTTCCTGTTCCTGCAGCAGGACGCCCACAGCCCTATGAGCAAGCGCGCACGGCGCCTCATGATGATGCTGCAGGGCCTGGTCAACCACTAGAGCCCGTCACAACCTCTCAGTCTCATCGATGGATATCATGACCTCATACCATCCTGCTCTCCGCTTGCTTTACCTGTGCTCTGCAGCTTATTTGCTCTCCTAGGAAGTTCTGTTGGGAGTCGCAGTCCAGACTTGAACTACAGATATATTTACGTGTTTGGACTACATCTCCCCATCCTTCCCTCCTTCATTTTCATACCTTTTTGATTACATGTGGAAAAAAATCCTCAGTTTGTATGCATCGGCGCACAAAACGGGACATGGGCTACTTCAGTTATTTTCATTATGCATTGAACGCCAGGAGACCATGAAGAAGTTTTTGTTTGCTTTTATCCTTGAAACATCACGAACAAGACTGGAAGGTTTGAAAGAACAAAAAACTCACAAATGGGATGGTTTCCTGGCTCTGCTTTATTCTCTTCTATTTCTTGTGGTGAAAAGCTGCAGACTCGGAGACCCGATCATCACCTCATGAACATTAGCACTGTTGGTTATTCATAAAGGTTGTATTTAGACCACTAATCCCTATTTGACTCGCTGAAAACATTTTGGCCAACCTGCTGCTTTCTCGTGTCAGTGGAACGTCAGACGTGTTCCAGAATTGCTTTTTTGTTTGTTTGTTTCTTTCTTTCTTTTTTTGAGAATGTTATCAGGATACGAAAAGGTCAAAGTTTGATTTCTACTCTTACAGTTGAACATCTGGACTATTGAAAAAGCATCGCTCCAAGTTTTTTTTTTTTTTTTTTTTTCAATCAAGAAAGTCCTGTAAAATATGTAAGAGTTCTTATTATATTACCTGGGAATGCTAACGATATAGTTCTTTAGAATTTCTTCAAAAGGAGTCTGGTATCTTGCAGTACACCTCTAAGTCCCTAGAGGGCAGGCATTTGTGTCTTCTTTCTAATTTTATATGCAGCTTCTGTGATTTTTCAGTTCTTCTGCGAAATTACACTACAGTGAATGCAGCCAGGCTTCTCGTAAAAAAAAGTGTTTTCTGTAAAACTGTTTCTTCTCTGTGGTAACCCCGAAGTAGTTTCGAAAGTGTTGGAGAAAGTGGCTGGAATGTCTTTCTTCTGCTTCATTCTACTCAGTTGATTGTATTTGATTTAGACTGAGATTGCCAACACTTGTTATTCATTAAAGAGGGACTATTTGGTCATGCCCTCTGCTGGAGGAAGAACAACTAAAAAAGTGCCTTATCAGACTATTTTGCGTATCAGATACTGGTAATCGTGTCCTCAGACACTGCAGTGATCTACGAAATTTTCTTTTTCGCTAAAACGCAGAGTTGAAGTTAGGAATGGGCAGGTTTGTTACTGAAACATTTTCTTTTAAAGTGCTGTAAGCTGTGATCCGAGTTATTTTTTTCAGCCATTTATTCTTTCGAAGTTTCATGTTAATGGGAGGAGGAAGTGCCGGCCCCTGTGATTGTGTTTGTGTTAACACATTATTCGTTCCCTTGCCATCTTTATTTTTAGAGCTATGCATATTATATCCATTGCCGTTTGCAGCAGTCAGTGTGGCTCATTAGGACATTTATACAGGGTGTGGGCAATGTGTCCTCTTTGCTTTATTCTTGTATGTTAAAAAAATGCTCTGTAACAGACGTGAGCCTGCTGTGCAGTTGAGGGTAAATTTGAGGCGCTAATTAGGATATATTAAACTCAGCATGCTTGCATGCTACTGGTGAGAGCCATGTATTCAAACATAGAGGTAACCTGTTTTTACCAATTTAACACCACATTTTCTTTAAGTTCTGTAAACCTGGAATAATCCTCTTTTCATATTTGTTTCTTAAATAGTATAGTGTCCAGCCGAGATGACCCGTGATCGGATAGATTATTTGATTCATTTTTATGTTTTCGGGCTGAAATGTTAAAGTAAAAACAGTCTTGTCAGTTTTAAGGTTTCATTGCAGTGCAAGGTTAATTGATTTCGATGCTGTTTTAGACACGTCTGATGATGTTGGGGTTACTATACCAATACGCAATGCCTTCAGTGTTTGAGGCTTAAATACAAACCTTTTTTCTCTTCCCTTCAAGAGATTTACATTGCAGGTTGTGTACGACCGTTTAATTGTTTGTGTTCATTTTTTTGGTTGTTTGTGTTTTGATTTTTGTTCCTTGTGTTTGCAATTCTGTTGTACATTTTACACTTGTTTCTTTCATCCTAGACATTTTGGAATAAAAAAGGAAAACATTGTTCAATGTTCAGTTAAGACCGTGTGTATGTTTTCTGTAGAATGTTTTTTAGTGTTGCGGTTGCTACCTTCATTACACAAATACTTGTATTAATGTTTTTTATAACATGTTAACAATATGTAGAACCTTAAAATCTTTAACATTTGTTATAGATATAGTTGTCTAAATGAAAAAAAAATTTTTTTGTCATTATTTACTCGCCCTTTACTTGTTTCAAACCTGTTTGAGTTACTTTTATTCTGTTGATATAAGAGTATGTTTTAAAGAAACCTTTAACCATTGACTTCCATAAACAAATACTGTTTCCAGCTTCTTCAAAATAGATTTCTTTGTGGTAAACAAAAGAATGAAACGTATAAAGCTTTATAACCACTTGAGGCTGAGTATAGCGTGTACACTTACATTTTTGGGTGAACTGTCCCTTTAATAATTTATGTTACTAAAATTAGATTGCTCTTAATTTCCCGTGGTGAATTAATAATCATCAATGTCGTAAATCAGTCATTACAGTAATGTAATAGGAAAGGCTGATGATGAAACAAGAATTGTACTTTCTATTATATATCATAATCTTTTATGCAAATGAATCATGAATTTATTATAGTAAACCTACGCTAACCGTGTATTTGCCATCCCAATAGCATTTGTGTAAACTCTTTACCTCAAATGCCATGATTAAACCGTTAGTGTCGCAAAAACATGAATATTTTAACATGAATAAAGGGGAACAGATTATAAACGTCAAAGAATTTACACTAACAAAATAAATGTTCATGTCATATATATATATACACACACACACACCCTACGTGAGCTACTGACGTTACTCTAGTGTTATGTAATATTTGCTTATGGTTTATTAATGAAAGTGTATGTAGACCAGCGTGTAGTAATGCGTGAGTGCAATGAAAAAGTTGTGGTTGAAACAAAGCTCTGTTGAGCGCGCAGTCGTGCTCCCGCATGCAGCCTCCTCCCCTTTACTACAGGATACGCGCGCTAGTGAATCATTCATCAGTCCAGCGCAATGCGAGCTGATGCTCCGAGTTTCTCTTAAATGAACAGCCGCATCTGTGACTCCACTGCCTTCAGTTTCTGTTCGCCGGGATCTGTTCAGGATGACACCTCTCCTCTGCAACGCCTGCCTCATCCTGCCTGTTGCTTTACATCTGCGTGAGTTGATGCTGATACATTTGCTGAAGTGTTTCTTCTTCTTCTTTCAGCTGGACTTCTGATTAAGGCTGCAAACACCTGAGGAAAAATCGCTGCGTTTCTGGCTTTATTTAGGCTGCGATGAATCAGCGTCAGAGAGTATAGGCTCACGTAGATGGAGAGAGATTACCTTATGGCACTCTGTGGTTATTTATGAGCTCTTTTACCCTTTTAAACACTATGAACGAGTAGTTAAGCTGATAAGAACACGCAGTGGTGTATATAAGAGTGTTTGTGCAGAGTTGGTCACTGGAGGAGTTGAGTCAAGCATCTCTCGGACGTTGCCGGGAGCGCTGCTGACGTTTCGCCGTTTCTTTGGAGCCGTGTTGATGTGACTTATTTCCCCAGAGTATTTAGTCCGTGTGTGGGGGGAAAACATCATGACTAGGAGAATTATGGATAAAAGCAGCTGTTCGCTAAATCTGAGGTCTTGTCTCCGGAGAGTAGGCTCCCATTTTTCCCGTTTACAGAGTAAAACGTTGACAGTCGCAGTGAGCGTGAAGGAGGAAAGCGTTGAATGGGAGAGTCGTGTGGAGTTCTGATTCTGATTCTGGTTCTGTTGGTGACTCTCTTTGTAATTTTGAGGAAGATCTGTTTGTGCAAAGCTATGAAACAAAAGAGATTAAAAAAGTAAAGTGCTTGTTGCATTTACAGCTCGTGCCTGCTAAAACTGAGACCAATTAAGATGTCAAGAGATTTGATAAGAGTAAATGAAACTTTAGCATAGATGATCCTAACGACCTTTTAGAGGCCTTTTAAATACAGAAATTGATCCAAAACAGTTTTAATCATTAAAATACAACAATACTAAAATAGTATTTATTTATTTATTATTTATTTAGGCCAATTTGTTTCATTAAAAAATGATTGACTAATAAACTAATAACTTTAGTAATAATAAAAGGTACTATGTTCGTTTGCACTGTCACAACAACCAGTCAGTAGTACTGGTTTCACTGTATTTTGTTGGTTTATTATTAAGAACACACTCATAGCTTTATATATGCTTGACTGAAGGTCACACAAGCTTTAAAAGCATAGTTCACAAGCCCCAAAATAAATTTCTTCAGCATTTATTCCCAATAAAGCAGTTCTAAACTTTTTTGTTAAGCACAGAAGAAGATATTCTGAAGAATGTTGAAAAAAAAACAGCCGTTGACCTCCATAGTAGGAACAAAAATACTATGGAAGTCAATGACTTTCAATTTTGCGTGAACTATCCCTTTAAGTAGCCTGCAGCATAACAGTTCTTGGTTAAGGCGTAATGAAAGCAAGCAATAACCTTTGGCTCACTAGCTAAATAAGTCAAATTTACACCTCCAGCTTCTTCGAACGATCTATATGTGTTAGATGAAAGCACTGTACTACAATAGTCATCTATTTATTCTGCAGTCAAACTACCCTCTTAGTACAGTTTTTGATTTACAGAAAAGAACCGGTTCAAAAGTTCATTGCTCCATATTGTTTCATTGTCATTACTTTGGACTATATGTATGCATCACCTGATCAGTCATGGGAATATGCATGTTATTTACCAGCCTGTCGTCCTAAAAAATATATTCACTAAGCATTATGAGCATTATATCACATCACATTTATTTATAGTTACTCCGTTTCACATGGCAGCACAATTGTTTATTTATGATATTTTGTATGCCTTTATTAAACAGGACAGTAGAGGGACTGGAAAGCAGAGGAATTTGACTGGACCTTTTTTGTAATTCTCTTCAGAAAAGCATGGGAAGAAACTAAGAGTAAACTGTAAAGCTGCATCAGGGCTCCTTTAATTCTCTTTGTTACTTGTGCTCTACTGCAGCACCACCCCATTTATCATTCAATTATAATGCCATAAAATATGAGCAAACAATTATTATATGACATATCAAACTTATTCAGCAGGACTGTCCACTCGATCATGCGCTATCATTAGTCTGGGATACACCTATACTTCAGGGTTTTGGGGTAGAACTGCCACATTCTCACAAAATTTACATACACATTTACATAAGCTGATGCATTTCCTTCTCATAATTTACAATAACGCAGAAACAAATAGTTTAATGGGGAGATTATGTATATGGAAAGCCATTTTAGTGATTAATATAAAAAATATGTACTGGTATATACACCACCTGACAAAAGTTTTGTCGCATATCCAAGTTTTAGGAACAACAAATAATAACTTGACTTCTAGTTGATCATTCGGTATTAGAAGTGGCTATATAAAGTCATGGTGCAGTGGAAATAGAATTAATATTGTTTATGGCTCCCATGAGATTAGATGACTGCATCCATACATCTCTGCAATGGCTCAAATAACTTATTAATAAAGTCATCTGCAGTGGCAAAGAAAGAGTTCATCAAGATTCTTTGGATTCATCTTCAATGCCTTCTCTTTCATCTTACCCCAGACATGCTTAATAATGTTCATGTCTGGTGACTGGGCTGGCCAATTCTGGAGCACCTTGGCCTTCTTTGCTTTCAGGAACTTTGATGTGGAGACTGAAGTATGAGAAGGAGCGCTAAACCTGCTGAAGAATTTGCCCCCTCCTGTGGTTTGTAATGTAACGGGCAGCACAAATGTCTTGATGTCTGAGGCTGTTGATGTTGCCATCTAGTCTACAGATCTCTCACACGCCCTATACTTAATGTTACCCCAAACCATTATTTGTCCTTCACCAAACTTGACTGATTACTGTGAGAATCTTGGGTTCTTGCGAGTTTTATTAGGTCTTCTGCAGTATTTGTGATGATTGGGATGCAGTTCAACAGATGATTCATCTACCTTCTGCCACTTTTCCAAATGATCAACTAAAAGTCAAGTCATTATTTGTCAGGTAGTGTATGTCCTTGCTACTAATACTTATTACTAACTAGTATCTTTTCCATTTCATGGGTCTTTCAGATTTGAATTTAACAGCTGATCACATGACTAGCACCTATTAAATAGACACCAGTGACTTACTTATTTCAGTAGTGATTATTAGTAACTAGCCTATTCTATTGTAACACATTTGGTAAAAATGCGCTTGAATTCTTTGGGGATCTGATATATGAACTATTCTGTTTTGACAAGCATGCCTTCTATTCTTGACTAGTTCATATTTTAAGCAGTTGTTATTCATTAGGTTTCAATACTTATTTTTGGATACTAATAGCTATTTTTAAATACTAGTCAGTCCCCCATGGATAACATGAATAACAATTGCAACTGAATTGCTTGATTATGTGGTGAGTTTTTGCTAAATTTGCAGCATTTCTTTGATTGGTTTGCTGTGAAAATATACACAAATGTACACTTCTTAATGCTTTATTAATGTTTTGATCTTGAGAATTATTGATTTCTGTCATTTAGATAAAGTAAACACTGAAAGTGAGAGAAACTAGACTTAACCCCTAAAACTGCTTTATTATATTCATATGTATGTGTGTATGTAAGAGAAAGAGAACACATATGACAACAGGATGCATATACCCAATATGTAGAGGTTTAGTGAGTGGTACAATTCACATGGTCTAGTTCAAACAGAATTTGAATGCGCACTGTGATAATGGCACAACGCAGATCACACACTAGATTAGAAGCGTGTATTAACAACTCGAAGCTTTGCACACCTGGCGAGCATATTTTGTTCACGAATACTATGTTTTTGGATGTAAAACAACGCAGATGACGCTCTGTGGCATGGAGGGAGTTTGAACAGTGTGCTGACAGTCTAAAATATGCTGGAAATTTGCAGCAATTTAAAAAAAAAGTTAATTCCCAACACAATCTCACAGTAATTCATAACTTTTTGATTTACTGGCTAATTCGTATGAATTCGTACAATTTAATTTGTACAATTTAATACGATTTGCCTATCCCCAATGACGGTTGGGTTTAGGGGTGTGGTTGGGTGGCACACCTCTTTTTTAAAATCATACATTTTAGTACGACTAAACTTGTATTAATTTGTAAAAATTAGCCACTGAACTGACAAAACATAAAATAGTTACGTTTCCTCATGAGATCAGACTGGATCTCCACAAAATTTTGCAACATTTGCTTATCTTACGTTAAATTCAGCGATTGCGGAATCACAAAAACTTGGAGGGTCTGACTAGTGCTTAATCAGATACTTATATTAAATAGATCCTAGTATTTCATTAATTAATTCATTTATTCTTTCATTCATTTTCTTGTAGGCTTAGTCCCTTAATTAATCTGGGGTCACACAGTGGAATGAACCGCCAACTTATCTAGCATGTGTTTTACACAGCGCATGCCCTTCCAGCTGCAACTTATCACTGGGAAACATCTGCACACAAACATTAGGGCCAATTTAGCTTACCCAATTCACCTGTAGCGCATGTCTTTGGACTTGTGGGGAAAACCGGAGCACCCAGAGTAAATAACTAGTTAATAATTACTAGTAATAAATCAGCTAATGAATAAATACTAGTATTTAAAGTAATAATAATAATAATAATAATAATAATAATAATAATAATAATAATAA
>CAIGQQ010033930.1:2103658-2113728 GCA_903798035.1 Danio albolineatus | reverse complement strand
AATAATAATAATAATAATAATAATAATAATAATAATAATAATAATAAATGCTAGTAACTAATGAACCAGTATAGCTTAAGAATTACTAGTACTTAGCAATAATAGCAAAATACTTGTAGCTAAAAAAAGAACTATAAGCATGAAAGTAGACACTCGTACATTTTATAGATTAGATATTAAAACAGCTTCCCATAACGTAGTTGAAAACCGACACAAACATGATGAGACAAACTCTTATGATTGCTACAATAAAGTTATTTTTAGCAGGTCTGTCACATTGCTTTATTGTGGAAGGACAAATGTTATCACCACAGAAGAAACTGTGAACCAAGGGACATTTAGAGCAAGTGTGGAAGTGAATATTAATATACTATACATTTTTTGTTTAACGGAGAGAAGATTTTTTCAACACATTTCTAAAAATAATAGTTTAAATAACTCATTTCTAATAGCTAAAAGTTTTATCTTCACCATGATGACAGTAAATAATAATTTACAAGTTATTTTTCAAGATACTATTCAACTTAAAGTGCAGTTTAAATGGTTTACTAAGTTATTTGGTCAAGTTAGGATAAATAGGCAAGTCATTGTATAATGATGGTTTGTTTTGTAGACAACTGAAAAAAATGCTTGAGGGGGCTAATGATATTCACCTTAAAAGGGTTTTTCAAAAATTGTAAACTGCTTTTATTTTAGCCAAAATAAAAGAAATAAGAATTTTTCTACGTTGCAAAAAAAACTGTGTTTATTTAACTCAATTTGAGTTTAACCTAACACTTCTTGGGTGTACACATGACTCCCTCCATTTTGGAGTTAAAATAACACTTTCCAAAGTGTGAAATATGTACATTACTCACAAAGTTCATTTTAACCCAGTAAGAGTTTATTCTTACCTCGAACTGGAGTGTGTGTGTTACCCTTCAAAGTGTTAGTATATTCCCTTTTTTCCTATACTATCAATTGGTGTGTGTGACAGGTAACAGTAATCAATTATGTTGAAAATAGTTTGATTTATTAAATGCTTATTAATCTTTTCATTCATTAATGGATTATGCATGTGTATATAAGCTAATGAGTGCATATAGTACACTGCTTCTGATGAGAATTAATTTATTATATCTTATAATTTATTATATCATCAATACTTGTAAAACATACTGGTTTGATCACTGTTTGTCTGAAGGATCCGGTTTGAGGAAAAAAAACGGGACTACCCATCACTTGTGTGAAATACACTGCAGATTGGGTTAAAAGTTTATTACTGAAAAAAAAAAACCTCCCTAATATACGTTCTTTCACACTCGTGGATTAAAATGTACTCCGGTTTTAACACTGAACAACACAAAAAGAATCACACTGTATATTTAACACTGGAATTTTGCTGTGTAGAAGGTAAAATATTATAGGAAATACTGTGACGAATTCTTGCTCTGTTACACGTCATTTAGGAAATATTTGGAGAAAAAAATTCACAGGAGGCTAATAACTGTGACTTCAACTGTATATGTGGATATTCGTTCATTGTGAGATTTAGAGTTGAATGAATAATTAAGCAGAGCATTTGGTTGTGCATTTGATTGTGACTGCTGTGTCAGCTTTATTGACGATTCACTGAAGATGGACAAGGTCATGGTCGATTTGATTAAAAACGTACCTCTTTTTATAGTTGCTTTCTATTAATGATGCAAAAAAAGTCAAAAATTGTAAATCAGTTTAGCTCTGGAATACATATGATCTGTCTTGAAAAATCTGGAATGTGAGAATATATTGAGCTACACAATATAATCAGTCCCAATGCGCTATTTACTGAATGTATTTAATGGAAAAGGTATCTTTTTTCAGAGGTTGAAGCCATAAGCAGCCCCTGAACTGTTTTTAAAGGCCTCATGCTGGGTGGTGAGGTTTCCTGATTTAGTTTAAATAGAATAATTTATATTTTGGTTGATTTTAGGGGTAGAGGAGAAAATCTTCTCAATCTTTTTTTTGCGCACTCGCTCTCCCCACATCACTTTCATATTCATATGCTTTTGGTTTGAAAATTTAAAGCGTGCTCTGTAGACAGTTTGCCGCATTGAAAGGAGACACGACTTCTGAGTAAAGATAGTTTTAAGACTGCTTGAAAACTAGGACACTAATGTTTACCGCCAAGGATATCGTTCTATCTAATGTTCATTTCTGCACGAGTAATTACTCAGTAAAAAGGAAGTGGTCTGATTGGCTGAACAGACTGAAAGAATAATGTTGATGAACTCTATCAAGGTGCCAAGGTCTTTTTTTGTCAGAACTTATAAAGTGTTTGAGTGCAATAGCCTACATTTGAAGAACAAAAAAAGAATTTAAAGGTGTAAATAAACAAATACTAAGGATTTTAAAAAATTACTCAAAATAATTTGTACATTCACAAGAGCAGCTCTGCATTTAAAAATCCTAAATATTTGAAGATTTATTTTGAATTAATCTTTATACTTTTCACTAGCCTTTAAAGCAGTAGGTTTTACTCATTATAAAAAAGAGAAAAATAAATAATAATAAAAATATTTTAAAAATACAATTTTGTGTTGTCTCTTTATCTTAAATATAGATGTATAAAGTGCAGGTCAGAAAATTTTGATTGATGTGTTATCTTTTACGTTAATGATTATAATAATAATTTTATTTCTTATCTCACCCATAATTTGACATTTTAACACAAGTATTTGAAACATTAGACACTGTACTTGCATTTAATATTCTATCCATTTCTATATAATTTGTAAAAAAAAATAAAAATTCAATATATTAAATACAACTACTCTAAACAACAGATACCAATTGAATTAATTAATTCATTCTCTTTTTAAATCAAATGTAAAAATAATTATGAAGCATCACTGATTAAACTCTTCCAGTCAACACACTGATTTAAACTGACTGACCACTTTAATAGGTACATCTTACTAGTACCAGGTTGGACCCCCCTTTTGCCTTCAGAACTGCCTTAATCCTTCGTGGCATCACAAGGTACTGGAAACTTTCCTCAGAGATTTTGGTCAATATTGACATGATAGCATCATGCAGTTGCTGCCGATGTACATCCATGATGCAAATCTCTCGTTCCACCACATCCCAAAGGTGCTCTATTGGATTGAGTTCTTGTGAGTGTGGAGGCCATTTGAGTGAACTCATTGTCTCGTTCAAGAAACCAGTCTGAGATGATTCACGCTTCATGACATGGTGAGTTATCCTGCAGGAAGTAGCCATCAGAAGATGAGTACACTGTCAACATGGTCAATGTTTAGGTAGGCTGTGGCATTGACACGAAAATATCCCCACACCATTACACCACCACCCCCAGCCTGAACTGTTTATACAAGGCAAGATGGATCCATGGTTTCATGTTCTGACGCCAAATTCTGACCATACCATCCGAAAATTCCAGCAGAAATTCCGACTCATCAGATCAGGCAACATTCTTCCAATCTTCTATTGTCCAATTTTGGTGAGCCTGTATGAATTTTAGCCTCAGTTTCCTGTTCTTAGCTGACAGGAGTGGCATCCGGTATGGTCTTCTGCTGATGTGGCTCATCTGCCTCAAGGTTCGACATGTTATATGTTCAGAGATGCTCTTCTGCATACCTCGGTTGTAACGAGTGGTTATTTGAGTTACTGTTGCCTTTCTATCAGCTGGAACCAGTCTGACCATTCTCCTTTGACCTCTGGCATCAACAAGTCATTTGCACCCACAGAACTGCCGTTTAATGGATATTTTCTCTTTTTCAGACCATTCTCTGTAAACGAGAGAAGACCATCAAAAAGATGGTTGTACGTGAAAATCCCAGAAGATCAGCGGTTCTGAAATACTCAGAACAGCCTGTCTGGTACCAACAACCCTGCCACATTCAAAGTCATTTATATCACCTTTCTTCACCATTCGGATCGTCTTGACCATGTCTACATGCATAAATGCATTGAATTGCTGCAATGTGATTGGCTGATTAGAAGTTTGGGTCAACAAGCAGTTGGACAGGTGTACCTAATAAAGTGTCCGGTGAGTGTATGTTTCACAGTAACTAAAATTTTTTTTTGGCTTAATTACGTGCTTCAGCCTAAAAATCACATCAGAGCACAGCCCTGCACTCTTTTTCCTCCAGTCCAATTAACATAAAAAAACATTTTAAAAACGTACAGTATGATTTTTCACTCATTATTTCATTCCATTTTGAGCCACATTCACAAATCCCCCTTCTCCAGGTGAGTGTCTGGTCTGGTCTTTCGTTATAGACTCTGTATATAGCTTAGTCCCCAAATAAGCGCTGTGAAATGAACCAGCAGCTGAGGCATGACATCCCCTCGACTCCCCACCCCTGTGACACTGCCAATGAATATTCATGAGAAAAAGTGACTTACTTTTATTGAAGTTACAGGAACTTGTGTCCTCTAGAACTAATGAATCCTGAGTGATTCAGTGGTGTGCATGTGGTTAATATGTGTGTGTACATGTGTGTGTGTGGAGAGAAAGAGAGAGAGAGATGGAGGGAAAGACAATGACACAAATTGCAGGGGTAATTAAAGGTAGCTGAATTGAATGCAGACTCTGCAGTGCATAGGGAACATGGTGTTTTTAAGCGAATATCCAAGGTCACTGCAGTCCATCTCCCAGGTGGTAAATTTTGTGTGGGTTGCATATCTGCATCAGAGGTAAAGAAATTCACTCAAGAAGAGTCCCTCGGGGCAAACAGAGGCTAAATGTGCAGCCAAATACGGTCATCGCCCTTTATAAAGCACTTTTTATTGAAAAGACTCTGGGAGAACAGTCTTTATTAAAGTCAATTTGAACTTTTAGGTTATATGATACTTTGTAATGGTTTCTTTGTCTTTCAGTAATGTGTCTGTTTGGGTATCAAGTCTGTTAAGCCATCTAAGAGCTGTCTAAATCATCAATCCAGGTACTACACTCTAAAAATTCGTTCATGTTGTAGCAACACAAATCAATTTTCTTAACATAAAACAACATAAAAACAAACTCCAGAATTGTGTTGTTTAAGCTCATTTTAAAGAAGTAGTTTGAGCAAGCATTTTTAGAGTACTTCCGTTAATGTCTATGTGACACTTTAACATATGTGACCCTTGACCACAAAACCAGTCAATTTTTGTATTATCTGTATTCTGAGTGTTATAAAAAAATCTGAATATTGAGGAAATCACCTTTAAAGTTTCTAAATGAAGAGCTTTGCAATGCACATTACCAATCAAAAATGAAGGCTGATGTATTTACAGTACGAATTTTACATCTATGCTCATTTTGATTACGTACCCCTGTATACATTTGTAGAGAAAGCAAAATACATCCCAGGAGCTACATTTTTTTTGCAGTTTTTGTAAAATCTGTCAGAGGCGATTGTGTATGCTTGTTCAGATCTCAGATTTCTCTTGCGAGTGCCGTTCACGCCTGCTGTTCTCACGTAAATCCATCAGAGGCTGCTGTTGACTGACCACCGATCCCCCACCACCCCCCTTACTTAAACCCAACCAATAATGTTTAAAAAGCACAGATTGACCCGCCCACCTATGGAAGGCAAATCCTGCCAATTTTGAATAAATCAAATAAACATTGAAAATGAAAATGAAAACAAGATTAACAATTTCATTATAAAACACTATTTGTAAAATATCTGCCAAAATAAAAATGAAATGAAATTATTTAATTTTCTTTTTCATTTTCACTGACAACACATCGTCCCTGTCAAATCGATACATAAAATGAAGTTGACGATTTAACATTTAATTTTCACTGCACTTCTGCATCAAGACTGCCAAAATTAAAATGGAAATCCAAACTGAAAAATAAAACGCAAACACAATTTTTACAAAGCTTATTATTAATGCTTATTATTAATGTTCACGCTATAATAGTGACACAATTCAAATTAAAATGCAAATTTAAGCTTTCCTTTTATTGACACTTTTATTTCAGTTTTCATTTTCGATTTTATTTTCAACTTCTACCTGTATGCAAACTATATGCTAATCAGTATTCAAGTGACGTCGACTGTTTTCAGAGCACGGCTTTGATTTTTAATGTTTATTTGATTTATTTAAAATTGGCAGGATTTACCTTATATGCCCACACACCCAGCCAACCATCCTCTTCCCTAACCCCAACTGCAGTGTTTTAAAAAGCAATGTAGAAAAAGAAAAGCCTCCTTATTATAACCACGTTTTCAGGTCTTACAACATTATCACTCTGTTAACTTCTTTTTTTGTTTTATTCATTCATTCATTCATTCATTCATTTTCTTTTTGGCTCAGTCCCTTTATTAATCTGGGGTCGCCACAGCGGAATGAACTGCCAACTTATCCAGCATTTGTTTTATGCAGCGGATGCCCTTCCAGCCGCAACCCATCTCTGGGAAACATCCATGCATTCTCATTCACACACATACACTACGGACAATTTAGCCTACCCAAGTCACCTGTACCGCATATCTTTGGACTTTGGGGGAAACCGGAGCACCCGGAGGAAACCCACGCCAACACGGGGAGAATGTGCAAACTCCACACAGAAATGCCAACTGACCCAGCCGAGGCTCGAACCAGCGACCTTCTTGCTGTGAGGTGACAGCACTGCCTACTGCGCCACCATGTCGCCTTTTTTTGAAACTGTTCTTCACCAGACTCGAACCCCGTTGTTGTGGTCAACTCCGCTCTGCATCTCAAGTGTATGTATGTTGAGCTACCAGACAAACTGGTAACAGCAGAAAAGCTGATATGGAGGTCTCGTTCATTTTAAAGATGAAATGCAGCCTTGCATAGCATTCATGGTGGAATGAACCGCCAACTTATCCAGCATATGTTTTACACAGCGGATGCCCTTCCAGCTGCAACCCCGTCCTGGAAACATCCATACATACTCATTCACACACACTCATACACCACGACCAATTTAGTTTATTCACTTCACCTATAGCGCATGTCTTTGGACTGTGGGGGAGACCGGAGCACCTGGAGGAAACCCACACGAACACGGGGAGAACATGCAAACTCCACACAGAAATGCAAACTGACCCAGCCGGCGGTTGAATCAGTATCGTACTTGCTGTAAGGTGACAGTGCTAACCACTGAGCCACCGTGTTGGCCCATTGTAAGAAATGATCGTTAAAAAAAAAAAGATGGATGTCGGTGTGCTGGTTCAATTGATTTAATTTATGAAATACACCTCCTTCTCTGTTGTTCGTGTGCTAGTGATTAGAATAGCACAGAAACCCTTGGCAGATCACTTGCTCAGCTAGCTGCTCACAAAATATGCGCACGGAAATAATTCATAAGCGGAATTGAAATGTGCATGAAAAAGATTTCTTAAATGGGACCAGTGCTCAATCCTTTTTCCTATAGTGCAATAACTAGTCCTAATTAAAAGTAGTGAAATTTAATTTAACAAAATTGTATTCTAAATCAAATTTTTAGAAATGTTTGATCACCCACGTTATAAGATTGTGTCTTAAATTGAATAGTTTAAGCTTTCGGAAACCTGAAAAACGACATTTTCAACAATGCTGCATGCAAAATTGCATACTTCCATATTATAAAGTACACTAAAAACAGTATGTGAGCCGAGTATTAAGCCTGAATTCATAGAATTGGAAAAAACAATATGTGAGAAGTACCTGGATGACCTGCTACTTTCAGCGAGATTCTGAAGTGCACATCTGATGGTCGCTACACTATCCCATGATACCACGTGAGAGAATTTATGAATGGAAGTGAAGCAATGCAACTGACGTGGGAAGGTCACATGACAATGACAAATGGTGAATGTAGCACATCACGGTTCACTTTATACTACTCACATTAATACTATCTTCGTCGTGTAGCAAATTCAAATTCATATGTAGTACCCTTTTGAGTAGTAGGAGTTAGTGTTAGGCCAATCAGAGCACTAGCTAGAGTCATGACTAATCACAATGCTCTTTTTGGAAGAGGAGCATTGGGAAGACCAGAAAATCTTTCAGGGGTATATTTCCAAAAGCATTGTTGGCTTTTCAAATAGTACCATATGGCCTCTTTAAAATAGTGTATTCAGCTGGGTTCAATTTATGTATCACAGTGATTGTGATCATCCTAAGAGAACGTCCTAAAGTTACAATATAGATTTTTCTTGTCATGCATCCTTGGTTTGGACTCCCCGTGCGGTGACTATAACAGATAAAGTGCACTGGCCAAACTAAGCTAGTTGAGTTGTTTCTGTTTACTACAGAGAGTAATAGAGATATCTGAGTGAAAAGACCAAACAGCCCTTTAAATTTTTCTTTTCACTTTCAGTGGCACTTTGGAAGTGGACATAAGGAAAGATTAATATGGCTGTCAGGCTTGTTTGATCACGGTTGACTGACTGCCCCCTCAATGGCTAACCCTTTGAGCTGAGACACGGACACTCGGTGAGGTATTCTGTAATTTCAGCCATTATGTGACAAGCATGGATAGTTTGATGGAGATGATCTGAAGAGGGGGAACGCCGTAAAATAGGTATCACAGGACAGGGAAAACAACTCGCTGGAAGACAAAGTGTTTATTTGTGAACAGTATACCAAGAAAGAGAAAGAATACAAAATATGACATGCAATGCGAGGAGACTAGATAAAAAGATGAAAGGACCAAAAAGAGGATGAGAGAAGTAAAAAAAAAGAGGAGACGTGAAAGGACCAGAGATGAGATGAGATGAGATGTGAGAAGAAATAAGAAAGATAAAATTAGATGAGTCATGGCTGGGATAAAGTAGTGGAGACAAAATCATAAAGAAATCAAACAAGTCGGCACCAACAGCCTGATGGTTAAATTTGTGAACATATAGCACTAAGGTGTTTACGGAGACCCAAGTTTGATTCCCAGCTCCTTTTGCAGACCCTGCTCCCAATGCTTTCCTATCTGTAATCTCCACTGTCCTAAAAACTAAAGCTAAAAAATATAAGAAGGGATGAGACAAGACTCATCAAGGCAAAATAAAAAAAGTGAGATATGAAAAAAGATGAGTCTATGAGATAAGACATTCAATTCTATTCATCTTTATGTCTATAGCTCTTTTACAATGTAGATTGTGTCAAAACAGCTTAACATAGAAGTTCTAGTAAATTGCAGTTAAAAACTGTGTCAGTCCAGTTTGCAGAGTTGAAGTTCTATTTAGTTCAGTTCAGTGTGGTTTAATTTTTACTGCTGAAAGTCCGAAGACTGAAGAGCAAACACATCGATGCACAGCTCCACAAGTCCCAAACCAAGCAAGCCAGTGGCGACAGTGGTGAGGAACAAACTTCAAAAGTGAAGAAAAAAACAACAACAACAAAAAAACTAGAGAGCAACCAGGCTCAGTTGGTCACAACCATTTCTCCTCTGGCCAAACTTCTTGTGCAGAGCTGCAGTTTAGGCACCGGAATCTGGTGAATGTAGGACGTCCATCGTGGACAAACTGCATGTGTGTGTGAGTAGGTCACCGGCAGGTGTACAGGCTGGCTCTTCGGGATCAATGCGGAGACTCATCTGTCATTGTGGTCTTTCAGAAATCAGTCTTATGCTCTCTACTCCTCCATGACCTTCACAGCATCTGCTCAGGATACGGCCTGGTCTAAGATTATGGAGAACTCGGGATGATGAAAAACAGGCTAACATAAGCGTAGATGCCATTCAAATGAAAAAGTCTTTTGAGGAATTGTTCCCGGGAACATAATAAAATAACATGAAATGAGATGAGTCAAAAGAAATCAATTTGAGTAATGATGAGTCAAGACAAAGCGAAAGATAAAAGAAGAGATGAGGAGACAAGACATATAGGCAAAATGAGAAAAGATGAGACATGGAGACGAGGATGAGAAAAGAGATGAGTCAAGATGAGAAAATGATGTCTATTTCATGAAATTAATTGAGTCATGGCAAAACAAAAGAGGAGACATGACAGGAGAGGTGAAGACAGGACACAACAAAATCAGAAAAGAGATGAAGCAAGAAATTAAATGAATGACAGAAAAGAGATGAGAAAAGAGGACAGGATGAGCGAAGAGATGAGAAACTGATGAGAGATGACATGAAATGAGTTGAGTCAGGG
>CAIGQQ010033930.1:2083364-2103648 GCA_903798035.1 Danio albolineatus | reverse complement strand
GAGATGAGAAACTGATGAGAGATGACATGAAATGAGTTGAGTCAGGGCAAGACAAATGAGGAGACAAGACAAGAATGGTGAAGAGATGACAAGACAAAACAAGGAAGGAGTTGTGACAGGATGAGATTAAATAAATCAAGATGAAAGATGAGTAACATTGAGGAAAAAAGACAAGGCAACGAGACAAGCCAAAAAAATAAGTAAGATGAATGAGGATGAGGAGAATGATGAGACATGATGAGATAAGAAGATAAAAAAAAAACATGAGAAGAGACAAAGAGATAAATGAAGTGAAATCAGATGAGCCAAGAGTATGCTAATGATAAGTAACGATGAGAGAAGGAGATGTAAAGGTTTGAGAGATGAGATGAGTAAGAACGAGGTGAGACCAGAATGAGCCAAGGCGAGATGATGAGTAATGAGGAGAAAAGAAGACAAGAGGACAAAAAGATAATGAGCCAATGGCAAGACCAAGACATGGAGATGTGACCAGATGAGAAAAGAAATGAAACAAGACATGGTAAGATAATATACGATTCAATAAAGCAAAAGAAGAACTGGCCATACTTGCATCAAAAAATAAATCAATGTACTTAATGTGTTCACAATTTATTGAAGAACACTTCTGGTGCTTGAGGTGGGGTATGGGTAGGGTTAGGCAGGGTTAGGTTTGGTGGTATGGGTAGGTTTAAGGGTGGGTTAAGGTGTAAGCGATGGTCAACAATGTAATTAAAGATGTAGTTACAGAAACTAATCAATTATCTTGCATGTAATTATTGATTAATTAATCAATAATTACATGCAACCCAAGTTTATTATGGATATGTACCTCTCTGTACATTTCTGGAGAGCACGAAATATGTCTCAGAAGCTACGTTTTTGCACTTTTAGCTTTCACAAATCCACCAGAGGCCATTGTGTACATTTTTCGATCTCAGATATCTCTCGTGAGTGCCATTCGTGCCTGCTGTTCTCGCACAAATCCACCAGAGGCCGCTTTCGACTGACTGACCGACTGACTGACCGATAACCCTGCCCAGCCCCTTCCCTAAACCCAACCGATTGTGTTTTCAAAAGCACAAAACTGTCCAGCGCCCACACACTTCCTTAAACCCAACAGTGTTTTTAAATGCACCATTTGACCCGATCACCACCTTTTCTAAACCCGACTGACAGTGTTTTTAAATGCACCGTTTGACCTGATCCCCACCTTCCCTGAACCTGACTGACAGTGTTTTCAAATGCACCGTTTGACCCAATCACCACCTTCCATAAACCCGACTGACAGTGTTTAAAAAGCACCGTTTGACCTGATCACCACCTTACCTAAACCAGACTGACAGAGTTTTCAAAAGCAATCCAGAAAAAGAAAAGCCTTCACAGCCACCTGGTTTTACCATGTTTTCAGATCTTACCACACTCTCACGCCATTATTTACTTGTTTATTTTATTTTTTGCCTTTTGTTTTACCTGCTTTCTGAAACTGTTCTTTACCAGACTCAAACCCATCATCACACTCAACTCCTCTCTGCATCTCAAGTCTACTGACGTACACCGCGAGCCACTGGGCAACCTGGTAACACTGGTAAAGCCGTCCACATGGAGGTAAGCAGTCAGCCGGTAGTGCGAAAAGTAACAGAAATCGGCGACGGCATTATACCACCCAGTAGTGTTCATTTTTAAGACAAAATTCAGCCATAATTTAGTCTACAATATAATATACTTTACCAGTGGTTCTCAAACTTTTTTTCACCAAGTACCACCTCGGAAAAAAATTGTTTCTCCCAGTACCACCATAATAACCGGTATTGAAGTACAGTAGCGTAGCAGGCGTAATTAAGCAGTTACAACTCTGTGCAGTTCAAAAACCAGGCAGATAAATTTTTTCTAATTAAGAATATTTATTATTGTCAGACGCTTTAAACATTATAAATATTTTGAACATTAACACTGCAAAATTTTTAATGTATGAATTGGATTTACATATTTAAAGTAGAAATTAGATCTGCGCACTGCGCGTTAGAGTGGGCTTTGTGTGTCAGAAAAGCAAGTGATTAAACCTGTCAACAATGGGATATAAAACTGTGAGATACGCCCCCAACAACCGTTACAGATATGGGGAGGAAATTAGCTTCAAATGATAAACTGACAACCATTAGACAATTGAAAATAAAAAAAGGTTTAGCCTATTAAAATCAATTTACTGATCACATTGGTGTTATCGTACACGTCAAAGGGTTAAAAGTGTGTTCAATTTTTTACTTTTATTATTCAGCAATTCCTCCGCGTACCACTAGAAGGAAGCCCGCGTACCATTTGTGGTACACGTACCACAGTTTGAGAACCAATGTACTATATTATACTATACTATACTATAATATATAGGTCTACGTAGTAACAATGAGCCTGTGTTGTGTACATGTAAGTTATGAGGCAAAAAGAAAACACAAGATAGAAGTGACAAGATAAAAGAAATGAAGAGATGAGAGACAAAATAAGAAATGACATAATTTAAGATAAGAAATGAGACCGAAGGAGAGAAGGGATGAGATGAGACAAGTGGAGAGATGAAGAAATGACATATGAGATGAAGAGAGAAAAGACAGGAGCAGAAATTAAATAAGATGAATTGGGTCGAGACACAGTGATTGACGGGTAGTGATGAGACAAAGAGACATGGTGAAGGAAGAAATACTGCAAAATGAGAAAGTGAAGAGAACAGATGAGAAGACAAAAAAAGAGAACAAACAGAAAAAAATGGATAGCAGTCTTGCAGAAGAAAGGAGAAGAATGCCGCAGCCTTTGGAGACATGATTGCTGCAATTGGAAGCGGCCCAGCCCTTATGCCTGGAAGCATGCACTAACCCTGATAAGTTACAGCTGGGAACTTCAATGTTGCAGTCGATAAAAACTCATTAGAGCAGGACTGGGTCACTGTGTTAGTGTCCAGTGCAATGAACCTCGCATTTACTCTCCATCAGAGCGGATGAGAAGAGCGTCTATTGATCTTAGAAGTAAGCTCATTTATTTGGCGGATGGAAAATGGTTTCAACGTGGCCTCAACGCTCACCTCAGGTAGGGTCTAGGCCATGCAAGCCAGGGAAGGAGAAATTCTGTGAAAGGGTAGAGAAGAGGACACTTGTGCTAACAGTGAGTTTACATTTAGAAACTCTCCTGTGTAAACTCTGAAGTCAGAGGTATGAGTGCTACTTTTGCTTAGCACAGGCCCTTTGCCAGATTATACAGCCTTACAGCTCCAATTCTGTCATTATTGTAGAACACAATCTACTTCCAGGAAATCTGCTTCTGCTCCTCTGACACTGCTTATGAGGAGCGAACTATCCACAGCCCAGAATAGCAACTCCACCTGTTTGAGTTCCCACGAAAACCTTTCCATGTTGTAAAAAGCTGATCTAAACAGCTTGTTGCGCTTTTAAAACGCATTTAGGGAGGGAACGATTTCCTGCTCTGCAAGCAGGAGACCCCTTTGGTTTTTTAACACTGCAACCCCTTAATTGGTCAACACTGCAAGCCAATAGAAGCTATCTTTTTTATATTAATTGGAGTTTTTGAACTAACCATGCGTGACAGCAACATCTAAAGTTTCTTTTTGGAAGTGGTTTCTATTTTTGTGGCTGATCAACAGCGTAAACTAATATGATCACCTCAAATGCTGAATCTGTGCTTTATTTAGTGTTAATGCACGGGTCTATAAATGCTTCATTCTGATTAGTCAATCATGACACTCTAAGGCAGGGGTTCTCAAACTCGGTCCTGCAGATTTTAGCTTCAACTTGCCTGAAACACTCCTGCAAGGATGTTTCTAGCAAGCCTAGTGAGAGCTTGATTAGCTATATAGCACAGGAGTGTCTGATTGTGGCTAGAACTATGCTTTGCAGGACACTAGCCCTTCAGGACTGAGATTGTTGAACCCCTGTTCTAACAGATGATATTCCCAGATAACAACCTCTAAAACTAATAACATGGGTTTATCTGGGTACCTCTTGATCCTTGACATGCACAATTATAATATATGCTTGTCTTGATATTAGCCATGTAACAAATGGAATAAAGTACATCCAGGTGGTTGTTCTGTAGAATAAAGCCCTTCAGTCTTACAGCAGCTGATAAGCCTGGATGAACTTTATCCTTTAATTAAATGCTACCAATGTTGCAGTTTGAATATAATTTTACATGGCATTTATTCAACATAGACTCTATCTGAAAATGTACTGCTATATACATTTCTAGAGAGAGCAGCAAACATGTCCCAGGAGCTACATATTTTACAGCTTTTGTTTTTGTGAATACACCAGAGGCCGCTGTGTATGCTTTTTTAGATCTCAAATTTCCCACACGAGTGGCATACATGCCTGCTGTTTTTATGTAAATCCACCAGAGGCTGCTGTCGACTGACTGTTTGACTGACCGATCGACTGATCCACCCTCCTCCTTCCCTAAACCCAACCAATGGTGTTTTCAAAAGCTCAGATTGACCTGCCTACCCACTTCCCTAAACCCAACAGACAGTTCTAAAAAGCAATCCAGAAAAAGAAAGCCCTCATCATACCACCCCGTGACATTAGATTTAAAGACGAGATGCAACCTTACATACTTCTGGTTACATAATTCGCTATCTCCAGAAATGTATATAGTGCTACATTTTCAGAATGAGTCTGTGTTGCATTTATTGCCATACTGAAAGCAGCAGCAGATTACCTCCAATCCTGAAAATAACTAGCGAACAGTTTAAACATGAGTGTTAGACCCCAACATCAGTCACTTAGCATGCTCTTTTTAAAATAATATGCTAATGATGTTTAATATTCATTAATTAGATTATACAGGGTTTTTAATATGTTTTTGTTGGGAGTGCAGTGCACTGTTCTGCACTTAAATTGCTTGTTGCTGGAATCTTGCATGTTTTTAGGTGTGTATGATGTTTGGCAGTTTTCACACCTGCAGATCGTTTGCTTTCTTTTGAAATTTGCTTTCTTTTAAAACTGTAAAAATGTTGCCATTTCATCTTGGTTTGGATTTTGTGGGCCAAAGCGTTCAAGTAAACTTTCATTTGAAGTGTATGTAATAACTCACCTTATTCTGTGATAAAGCCTGGTTTATTGGACCATTGGGTCGAACTGTTTTCTCACAAAAAGGGAAGCACTCCAGAGATCATTTCCGATCGTTTTTGAGTGGATTGCCAGATTCTGAAACAACAAACCTAGGGTGAAAGCGCCCTTAATTTTTTTCCAGGAACTGTGAGGGTCTCAGAATTAGTTGATTCAAGTCAGCATGAAAAGACAGCTGCAGCAATAAGTTATTATGATATGGATCTTATTTTGACATGGATCTGAGTGAAACATCTTCCTGGTCAAGAAAAAAAAACATCAGGAATTGATTGGCCAAAAAGCATTATGCGTTCAAGTTCTCAAATGAATCTCTTGTGACCTCTTGTGTTTGAATATTGTTGAGTCTTTTACTTTTTATTTAATCACACTGATGCAGGGGAATTTACAGTTAAAGCCCTGAGACTCAGTATGATAAACAAAGACCAGGAGTTAGAGAAACAATTAATTAAAGACATTTAATTAAAGACACACACTTTATTTTGATGGTCCGTTAGTTGAATTTAAGTTACATTGCAACTAATTCTCATTAGATTATAAGTAGACTGTTAGGTTGGGGTTTGGGTTTAGGTTAGGGGTAGTGTTAGTGTAATTTGAGATGTACTTGCAAAGTTTCTTATAGTCAGTTAAATGTCTGTTCACTTAGGTAAGATTACTCTTCAGTCTTGTAGTATCCCTCTGGAAAAGAACCAACATAGGCTCATTCTGACAACATAGTCCTATATACATTTCTGGAGATCATGAATTATGTAGCCAGAGCTATCTATGGCTGCATCTTTAAAACGAGCCCCACCGGGCTGTATAGCGCCATTCCTTTTCTCGCTTATACCAGCTGACCGCTTACCTCTATATAGACAACTTTTACGCTGTCACCAGTTTGTCTGTTAGCCTGACACGTATGTCAGTGGACTAGAGTCGCAGAGCAGAGTTGACTGCGACAATGGGGTGCGAGTTCGGTGAAGAACGGTTCCAGAAAGCTGGTAGGACATAAACAAAAGGTAAAAAATAAAATAAAATAGTAAATAACAGAGTGAGAACGTGGTAAAATCTAAAAACGTGGTAAAAATCAGGGGGCTTTTCTTTTTCTGGATTACTTTTTAAAACACTGCAGTTTGGTTTAGGGAAGGGGTGGCCGGGTCAATCTGTGCTTTTTTAAACACTATTGGTTGGTCGGTTGGTCTGTCAGTCAGTCGATAGCGGCCTCTGGTAGATTTCCTTGAGAACAGCAGGCACATATGACATTCGCGAGAAAAACTTGAGATCTGAAAAAGCGTACACAGCACCCTCTGGCAGAAATGACTCCAGAAATGTATATTGGAGTACATAATCAGAATGATACTGGGTTGCAAAGAACACACACACACACACACACACACATACACACACACATGCACACACAAAGAACCCTTATTTACTTCAAGGCTGTTTAAAGCATACATGTTTTGAGTACAGCACATTACACACACTATGGAAGCAGCATCTTAAAGCCAGAACACAAAGAAATACAAACTACAACAGAATTAAATCAATTTCTATCATGCAGTGACGTTAGTGTTGCAGTGGTCACTCATCAGCAGTCCATCTCTTGACCTGGCCTGTTAACCCTGAGAAAAGAAAAAGCATACTGAAAAAGGAACAACACACATTCATCCCAGTCACTAGGCAGTTAAAACACTGATACCAAAGAAAGGATATATGCAAATATATATACTGAATCAACCATTTGTCCTGATACCACTCCTCCACATACATCATTTTTGCGGGAGCACTGAATGCAACGCATGAGTACTAATGAATGAAGTGTCTTTGTGTTTATCAGATGTATGAAAAAGATTTGGGAGGCAGCTATTGAAATCAATCTGTGTGTTTTAATAGAGCGCAGTAAAGAAGGAAAACCTTGTTTTTTGCGCCTCAGAACAGTTGTGCATTGGGTCAGTAGGCAATGAGTAACTGTTTTTTTTGGGGTCATTTGAATGCATTCAACTACTTAAGTGTTTTACACTATGAAGGCGATTCAATCAAATGCATATTTGACCACCTATAGAAATGGATCAAATTGGACAAGCTAAAAAAACTAAAAATAAGTATTGAACATGTCATGTTTTTTTCCCGGGAATGATATTTCTAAAGGTGCTGTTGACATGGAATCAAACCAGATTTTGGTAAAAAACATTAAAAATAAAACAGAAAAAATGACACAAGGAGAATGTACTGAACTACTAAAACATATTTAATACTTTATATAAGAAGCTTTTTAGTTGATGGCAGCTTAAGACACCTCTCATTTAGAAAAATCACATGAATTGCTCTGGTGTGTTGTTTTTTTTTCACAGACAGAGTGTAAAAATCTTGATGGTTCTTTGGGTCTCGTCTATCAAATCTGATCTTTATTTTGTATTTTCTATTGGATTTAAGTCAGGTGATTGGCTGGGCCATTCTACATCTTGATTTTCTTTCTCTGAAAGAATTTGAGAGTTTCTTTGGCTGTTTTTTGGATCATTATCTTGCAGAAATATCCACCCTGGATTGGTCTTCAACATCCTGCTAATGTAGATGTTGGACTGAAGCAGCTAATATAAATTTACACTGACGAAGGGCAGAGGGTCGTTGCATAGCTATAGTGATTTCAGCTGCTGACTGGGCTGTCACTGCCTTTCTACACCTCCCTTTTTTCACGTTCAATAATTTTCCCCTGTATTACTTCATTTTATTATGCATAACTTAATTTGTAAACTAATTAATTTTGTTTTCTTTGCATATATGGATTACTTTGATTGCTATCAACATCCGGTCAAAATTTCAAGTCAACAGTACCTTTAGAAATTTATTTTCTGAGAGAA
This sequence comes from Danio albolineatus, assembly GCA_903798035.1. Lineage (NCBI taxonomy): Eukaryota > Metazoa > Chordata > Actinopteri > Cypriniformes > Danionidae > Danio > Danio albolineatus. Next base: position 2,095,682 of record CAIGQQ010033930.1, on the reverse strand, counting down.
ATGCTGATGTGTTCAATACTTATTTTCGCTGCTGCATTGCTTTGTCTGTGTAACTTTTTACCCACAGTGATGGTGACTTAAGTAAATATTAAATATGACAATGTCTTATCACATTTGGCTCAACATAAGTGCAACTGACAACCAATTTCATCCATCGAATCTTAATAAACTCAGGTAAACTCGGTAAATACAGGCTTATTTGATTCATATCTGCATCTCATAGGTTCATGAAATCACAGAGCTATGACAAAAACATGGTTATGTGTCCTAAAAATATGTATTATGCTGCAATGTGAACATGTTTGCTGTTACTGTGATCTCACGCGAATGGGACAAGATACATAGATAAATAATTTAGAATAAAATCTTCAACTACATGTGAAAAATAAATAAGAATCGTCAGTTTTGATTTCATGCAGACTTAAAATGAATGTTCACACTTGCATATTACCTTACATAAGATCTGTATATAAACCATATAGCATGCCATGAATCCTTAATGGTCTAGCAAGGTGGATTCCCCTGTCAAGTTTCAATTGTAAATAATGTAAAGCTGCATCCGTCTAGGTCATTCAAAGTCCTTGACTTAATCTATCCTCAAGTGTTTTCTCTGTATAGATTGCGCAATGAAAATCCCACTTGTGTTAACAGTCTTTCAGACGGTTTGTAGAAACTGAAATGGTTATTCAGATGTGTGTCAAAGGTCATCTTTAATAGCTTAGCTGCGTAATATATAGTTGGAAAGTTTAGTTTTAACAGCGAATCCATAGTTTGCTGCAATAAAACTTTGACTTTCAGATATGAGTTTTATATTATTGATTAGGTAGTAGTTGCTGCCTTGCAACAACAACAAAAAGTACTGATATAATTATAGGACGTTTTAGCAATAACCAAGTCAAAAGCATATTAATAGAGGACATTGTGCCCTTGTTTCACAATGTTGACCTGAAATAAAAATGGTTTAGTAGCGGTTCTAAAGATGCAAAGCCAAAGCAATCTGATTTGACTATTTTTATGAAATGAAAATGGATAGACTCTCCTACTTTGCACTAAATTGTTTTTTCCCCCAGTGTTTTACAATACATTGCATATAGTGCTCAGAAATTTCAGATATAATGCTATAAAGGGCTGGTCACATGAAACATATATAATAACTTGTATTAAAAATGACCTTCAGTATTACTTTTGATGCCATGCCATGCAGCTAAAGGGCTGGAGAATTGTTTTGTAGTGGGCTACAGCATACTCATAGCTAATCATACATACTATTCATGTCCACACATATTTTTATTTATTATGCGATAACCATAAAATAACCTCTGCCTCAAGGTTGTCATATACAGTACTGCATATGTCGACAATATCTGGCTTAAGGACATATTTCCTTCATTTAAACAACATTCAGTTTTGAAAGGTGTGTCATTTACACAATCATCATTTCAAATAGTCATGCTTATCATTTTTAAATGCTTATCATCGCTTCCTTTGATCATCCTGGAGTAAAGCATTCTGCTGATTAGATTTTGTACCGTCCCTGCTATGAACGCGTTCAATAACATAATTGCTTTTTTCTGCCATTGTCCAAATTGTATGCCAATGCCAAGTGGTCACCAAAAGAGCTTCGATTATTTTCTGGCCTACTTCAGTGAACAGCGTCACAGAGTTCTATGAAAAATAAAAATATGTTCTGTCTCTTTCCTGGTAAATAGCATTGAAAAATAGTATGACTCACTGGCATGTCTAATATAAAGCTCTTAGTATTCAGTATTGATGCCCCTTTCACTGGCTGAACAACTATTCAGAATTTTGAATTTTCTAATTTTAAACCCACTGATTGTAGTTTTTGAACCTTCAGTCTCAACAGTCTGAGAAGACAGGGAGTAAAAAGGGATATTTGAAAGGTGCAATTATGTTACAGACTTAAGATCATAGGTCCAGTTAATATACATGAAGATTAAGTTAACATATACGATGAATAGAGCACAAGTCATTTGCTTAGTGGCCTTGGTTCCTGAAGTACAGTATTTTTCCTTTTTTATTTTATTATTTTATTGTATTTTTTGAATTAAATATTTTTCAAAAAAGATTTCTAAACCTTGAACCAAAGCAGCAAGGTCTAAATCACAACATTTGATTCCAAGCAACTAAGTATTTGAAAATTGGTGCAAGGGTGTACATTTTAGGAGGGAAATAAATGCAAATAATATAATCAGAGAGAGAGCAGAGAAGTACAAATATGGATCGGAGAATGTAGGAAGACTGAGTCAATTATGTCACTGGCTTTTTGAACATTTTTATGGATTATGGGCAGTGGTGTTCTTTTCATGCTGTCCTGTGAGAGGAATTTAGGTGGACAACTAAAGTCAGTATGAGAACAAATAAAAATTACAATGAGTACCAGACGGTGCCATATGCTGTACAACTGTCAATACTACAACAACAACAGAAATTGAAGGTATAAAAGGTATAAAAATATATACATATTTTAGGAAGTATAAACTAAAGAATTTTTTTTTTTTTAATAATTAAGGAATAGTTCACCCACAAAATAAATTAGAATCATAACTTATTCACCTGGTATTGTTATAATAAGATATTGAAAGTATTTATTTATTTGTATTTAAAAAATAGTTTAATTACTTTTGTCTGATGTAATCTAATGTAATATGTAAACAAATACTTTGAGAGACTGTATTTTGTAGTTGAGATGCTAAAATATACTTGTTTAATGTCTATTAATGTGTATTTTATTCTGAAATACTATGACTTTCTTTGACAGTTTTAACAGGACTAACTAATCGCAGCCGGGTAATCAAGTGACATCCAGTTGGCTCCATAGGTGGTTTAACCGTAGTGGTTGCATCCACTAGAAAAGAAAATAATGGAAAAGTCTGTTGGTGCTCAATGATAACTGCCTAGAGTTAAATAGTTAAACATACTGTGATTATAAGTTATTACAATTGACCATTTAGCAAACTGCTCTACAGAATGTACTTCCTAAAGTATGATTGACATTAGCTTGGTAGCTAACATAAGCTAACTTTTGTTTTTAAGGATGAAATAATTTTTTTCATTGCTAAATATACACGATTTTGAACATTTAAACTTTTCTGTCAGAGAAATAGCTCGAGCTTGGCAATGCATGAGAATGAAGTTGTTAGAAATCCAGATAAACAGAAATGCAACAGAATATAAGCCTTTGTTCATCACAATACCAGTCTCTTCCAATACAATCTCAGGCCAGTTTGTAACTTTTAGATTTTGGCTATTTTAATCTCATTTGTGCAGAAAGAATTTCTCATCCCCCAATGACAGTTGGGTTTAGGGGTGCATGTTTTTGTACAAATGAAATCATATGGATTTGTATGAATTTGCCACTTTTCTGACAATTCGTGAAGTAGTTACGTTTCCCTCGTGAGACCATAATATAGAGAGAAGCTTTGTGTTTCATGTTATAATCATTTTTATTTCATCAAAACAGTGCACCTTTTGTGTTTTTCCTGGTTGAGTGGAAATGCACTGCATTGCTAGTGGAGTTTCGTGAACATGCAGTCATGCATAAGGACAGACAGTCACGGTCAGGAATTTTGTTAAATAATACATTATCGTTCACAGTTTGAACCCATGAAACTCGTATATGCCCAGAATACTCTGAATATATATGACATATGACATTCTTTGATACTTTTTCATCAGTTTAATCCAGTTTTCTATTTACTTCCTTTACATGTATGGCTCTGAAAACAGAGATAGATTGTAGAACATTGTAACCGAATTGTATTTTCTTGAGTTAACTGTCCCTTTAAGCATGTTTCCCCCCTGTAAATTAAGTTGAAAACACTGACTTGTACCCAAGCATATATCATCAATTACCATTACCAACCGCAGAGCTCATGCTAGGTCTGTGCAGAAAGGTTTATGACTTAACATTAAAAATCAATTTCTCTATAGAGAAAATAAATGGGATCTTACTTCCTGGACCCTACTGTTGCGCTCTATTGTAATGTAATTGAGAACCACTTATCCCAGCTCACGGATCATCCCTAATCCCTGGCCTGTTTATTTAATTTCTTCCCATACACCACTGCAAAAAAAAGTGCTCTCATCAGCATCATGCGATGCGTGGCTGGAAATCACTCTGATTATTTTTGGAGGGAAGATCTTTGCTGCGTGTTTACTTCAGCATTCCAGACTCCTCCTTAATGAATTAAACAAGGTTTTCATGTTCGCTGTAAAGAAAGCTGACTTCACACCATGGCCAGATGAAAGAATATTTAAAAAACAAAATTTGCATATGATCAAAAAGGCTCTTGGGACTCTTCCCCCCTCTTTGGATTGGGAGTACATAGGGAGATGGATATTAAGACCTAATATCAGTGCTTTAATGCAGTCATAATTTTTCACCGTCTGCCTGGAATGTATGTGAGAGCATCAAACGTTCAGTTAAACATGACGGATGCATTGAAGAGTCGCATCCTAATTGTGTTTTGCTTCTGCACTCCACCCTGAAGCCCCCGCAGATGCTCCTTTTGGTTGTTAGAATATTGTCTTGTTTAATCACTACCCTATTTCTTGTTCTACCAAGAAGATTAGATGCTGGAATATTACACACTGGTTTGTTTATTCACGGCTTTTGGAGGATTTCTGAGTGAAGTTATTAGACTCGGGTGAAGCGGAGACCAGGGAAATCACACCAACCTGTCAAAGGCTTTTTGATTTAGCATAAAAACTATTATTCTTTGTTCTCTCTTCTTCTGTCACCGCTTAAAGACAGCTCCCGTTAGCTTCTTACAGAGACCACATTTAAAATAGCCCAGAATCAAAGGGAAGTTTCTGTCTTGAAGACACTTCTAAGGCCTTCGTATGAACGCATGATCCGTTCATGTAAATGGAGATGAGGAAGAACGATGGACTGCGCAGTTTGAGGTCTTTCATGCCAGATATCAGCCATTTATTATATTCCTTATAAAAACATAAAGAAGAACGTATTTTGGTTCGTATTACGTAGAAAATGTGATCAAATCATTTTAATTAGTTGATCAGTTCTGTATTCATTCCCAGGCATGTCTTTCTCTTTAAGGGTATTTAGGAGTCACTATAAAGGGCATTTAAAAGTCACAAACATATTTCATTGGCAGTGGAAGAAATGCAGAAAGTGGTAAAATGCTACTGATTTCACTGACAGTGGGGTGGAGGCGCTCAAGAGTACTTGTGCTCCCAAATACAGTCTTGTTGACTTAAACCGTTTACTGAACAGATAACACGATGGAGAACTTTTACACATTACAAAAGATCTAGTTCAATGACGCAGTGTGTAGACTGCAGTGGTGTAAAGAAACAAATTACTTTCAAAACTATTAAGTTGTCCACCAAAAATCTCAAGAATTGTGTTGTTTCAGCTCATTTTAAAGAAGTAGTTTGTACAAACAAACTTCATTTTTTAGGGTAGTTGTATATATACAATTATCTTAAATGTCAACAAAGTCCCTTTAAGGCAAGTCATTTCCCTCGGCGGCCATCTTTGAAACGCCTCTCAGGCAGTATGCTCGGGCATTCTGTCTGAATGGGAAAACATCAAATACTTCAAAACTGCTAGCCAAGCTTACGATTACATTATATATTTGGAATCACCAATAAAATTAAACAACGTTCTCATAAGGTTCGTTTCTAAACGTCTAAATCAAACAAAATCAGCATATTTTCAGGTTGCCCAAGCTAATGTGCATGCGCACTCATAAGGAACGAAATAATGACACCAACCTACGGCAGTGTTACACATTATCATCCTCTGGATAATGATCGTCTGGTCGCACTGGTCTGAGGTCATCAACAACTTGGTCTTGACGGCTGATCTCATCCAGAAATGACAGCGACTCTTTGTTTACAGGTTTGTGGGCGTTTGAGTAGTTGCTGTCATGTGATGTGCGTTTGACAGGACGGACTGTACCTCGTGTTGGTTTCATACAGATTACAAAACCAAAAAACTTTTGTTTTTAAGTGCACTTGGCTAATTTAAAAGCACAGATTTCAAGCTTTATTTAGATATATTTCTTGTGTGTGTGAAGCAAGTATTCGCTGAGATTCCAGTGCGTTTGTTGTCCACGTAAAAGCACACAAACGTCAGTCTATTCGCCTTATTCTCTGTGTAGCGGGTGCAGCCATTTGAATCTTTTTGGCTAGAAACTTCCAGTCCCCTTAACGTCCATTCATTTTTAGTGGTTAAAAACAGCTCGTTTTGCTGCTTGATGTTACAAACTGATATTTTCTTATTAAATTGATCTATTTTGTTTGTATAGTCATGAACACACTTGTTTGTAGAGCAAGTAGTTTGACTGTTTTCTGCTGTTTATTATTCCTAGTCATTTCTCCCATAAGCGACTGAATCGGAATGAGCGCACTTCTGCATTGAAGAATAAGGTCAATAGCGATCGATGATTGGCTCCTGTACTAGTAGGTGGGGCTTCATTCGTCATATTGAACGTTACACTTTTCCCCATTCAAACTTTCCCCACTCGTATTCACTATACGAGTGACACGTCTTGTGTATTCTATAGTCTTTGATGTCAATAAACCTTAAATTAAAAGTTACAAAAGTATGTTTTCAATCCAATGTTATGGAAGCAGCATGTTTTTGTTCCACAAAATACATTTCAGAAAATAGTTCTTACACGAACATCTTATTAATCTGACATTTTTTTCCATTCTAAATGTCTAAATGTTCTCTCAAATGCACTGAATTCCATTCACCCCTGCCCAATTACACTCCAGAGCAGCATCTTCAAAAGGATGAAGAGAAAACATTCCTTTGATTACATTTCTGCATCATTTTGCGCACAAATCAAACATAGAACTCCAAAAATCATGGAAGAGAATATTGTCCATCGAAATCCTTCATTCTGGAACAACTCTTCATTATGACATCCATGATTGTTCTCACCCTGAAGTGCCCATTGCAGGCGGAGAAAAATCACACTCAGTGTAGCTGCACTGCTCCATTCTTGTATCAACCTTTCATTTCTTCCCCTGTTGCAAAAGACGTGCTACTTTTACAAGAAGTAAAATGAATTTGAATACTTAACAGTACTACACCTTAAGTCAAATCCAGATTTCCATAAGATTAAATTTTTTGGGGGAAGATTAATTGAAATGCTGCTATGGTGGTTTAATAGATTAAAGTTGTATTTGATGTGGAAATTATTTTAATTGGGTCTTTACTGCTAAACCTTTCCTGTACGCCCAAATCTGAATCCAATTTAGACTCCATTTAAGAGGGAGTCTCGTGAAGGAGCGCCTCCATCTGTGTAGGTTTATCTGTGACCTTGTTCTGGACAGATAGCAGCTGTCAAATTAATGCCAATGGAAGTATGATATCTCTTTTCCAGTGCATCCGAGAGTCTCTCGCCCTTATCACGCAGAATCACTGAACCCTTGTATCTTCTCCATTCTGTGAGAGATAATGAAGAGCTGCGTTTGAAAGCAGGACTCGTCTCGTTCGGTCTGTTGCTCTTCTCTCTTCCACTTTTTAGATGAGTGTGATTGTGTTTTTGTTGTTGTCTCATCGACTCCTCGTGATCAAAGTCAGCGTTAGAGAAAAAACATCGCCGCTTACCTTTCTCTCATCCCTCCCAAACTCTCTCCCGTCTCCGAATGCAACCACATTCCCAAGTGGCCTGCAAATTTTTGCTAACTCTTCAGGGACTTGCAGATGTTTATACATGTTACATCTTTCTTAGTATTTGAGGGCATGTGCAGGAGAAAAACATTGGTTAGAGCACAACAGAAAGCTTTCTTTCAAGAAGCGTCGGCTTTTTAAAATAAACTAGCAAAGGTTTTTATTTCTTTTAGGTCGTGCTGCTGGTTTGCAAAACGAAGTGTTGCTGCTTCTCAACACAATACGAAGAACAAATCCATACTAACAAGCAGAAATCTCGTCTACCACCTATGTTTGAGCTTCATTTTGTTCCAATTAATCTTCCTCACCTGGAGGTTGACCTGGGTCTTCATAGTGTGGATTATGCCACTTGTTTGAGCTTGATTTTTTTTCATCCTCATTAAAGGAGATTAAGTTTATACTCCCTTTCCATCTCAGTTGCATTATTAACGTCAAAAAAAACACGACACGAAAATGTTCCTGCGTTAATTTGCAGTGCGTTTCTCTGTGTTGCGTTCCGCCTTGGTTTCTTGAAAGAAATTAACAGCTGGGCGAACGCACTTCTGCTCAGCCCCCGCAGTCTCCCTCCATTCACTGCTCTGGGAGTGAAGGTGTGAATGGAAAACCGGAGAGGTTAACCAATCACTTGGAAAGGGGACTTTGCCGGCATGAGCTAATTATCAGAATTTGTTTGTGCTACTGCAGGCGGCTTCGCTGGAAGTCCTGTTTTAGAGTTAGCTCTGGGAATAGAGGCTCTCCTCGCTTTTTCGCACGCTATGCTGTCACTGCTAGGCTTATTAGCCTGTCGCCCCTAACGATGCTACGCAAGAGAGGGCCTCGGTTACCATAGGAAAAGTTGCCATAGTGCTGCAGTAAAACTTTGTGGCGATGCCCCCACTCACTGTCTCTTTATAAACAAAGTAACAGTTCATTCATGCTGCGTTCTGCACATGTCTGATATGGACTAATAAAACAGATTTGGTTTATTAGTGTGATGAAAAAAATAATTAAAGATCATTATATTCTAATGTTCAGATCGCCTGTTTAGTCATTTGGATAATTATGTGACTGCTATTACCCATTTTAAGTAAAAAAAAACTTAACTAAACTAAATATTTTTTATTTTACTGTATGCGACAAACAAATCACTTGAAGTCTGTTATTGTTGGGACCCTATAGAAAAAGCATTGTTTTGTCATGCTCTGATCAATCTAGAGTTGTTGTTGTTGTTGTTTTTTTGCTTCCTTTTTGTCTTAATTTTCCTTCTGTAGCTGTTTTTCTTTCATACCAGTTTTAAAAACATCCAAAATCTTCACCCATTGTTGATTTATGTTTTTAAATTGAAAAATTACATTATTTAAATGACAGTTTTCTTAAAATAAAATTATTTTCCTCTCCTGCAGTGAGCTGGAAGTTTCAATATCCGTAGACTAAAACTATTTAAAAGAATATTTTTTTAAAGAAATGTTTGAGTGGTGTAAAGATTCTATTAATAAAAATGTATGCCAATAAAGAGACTTTACTTTTAAGCATGTAACACATATCTCTCTGTTGTAGTCCTACATTCTAGGAAATCACTAAATCTGTAACATAACAGGAAAGGAACTAGCAGCTTATGACTCAGTATTTGCATTGTAATTACCAACACAGACAATATTTAATTTTAAATCATTAAAAATGTCAACAGGGCGACACTGTGGCTCAGTGGTTCGCACTGTCGCCTCACAGCAAAAATGTAACTGGTTGTTGGTGGCAATGGCGTAGTGGAAAGTGTATCCACACTTGCACTCCGGCGCTCACGCACTCGATTCGTTCGATTCCTGCCTCGAGGTTCTATGCCAATCCTTCCTCTCTCTCTGCTCCTCGCACTTTCCTGTCAATTCTCTCTACTGTCCTAGCCAATAAAGGTGAAAACCCTAAAAGAATTATTTTAAAAAATGTTTAAAAAAATAAATAAAAAGAAGAAGGTCGCTGGTTCAAGTCCCGGCTTAGCCAGTTGGCATTTCTTTGTGGAGTTTGCATGTTCTCTTTGTGTTGGCATGGGTTTCCTCTGGGGGCTCCGGTTTCCTCTACAGTCCAAAGACATGCTCTTTAGGTGAATTGAATAAACTGAATTGGCAGAAGTGTATGAGTGTGTATGCATCCATCCCAGTACTGGGTTGCAGCTGGAAGAGCATCCGTTGTGTAAAACATATGATGGATAAATTGGCGCTTCATTCCTCTGTGGCGATCCCTAATGAATAAAGGGACTAAGCTGAACGAAAATGAATGAATGAATGAATGAATGAATGAATGAATGAATGAATGAATGAATGAATGAATGAATGAATGAATGAATGATTGAAAATAGCAAAAATTCACACTAATGGCCAGGATGTGACATTTCAGATAATAGGCATAATTTTTTTCCCCTGAAGCAGGTTGCATTAGCACCTAGCATCAACAAAAAATCTAAATGGCTACTATTCAATAAATTTTATCATTAAAATCTGAGAAATGTCAATAAAATCACTACAGAGCTAACACATGTTTTCAGCTCAAAAGTCAAAAGAAATAAAAAAATTAATAGCTACGAACTTGCTACAAACTATTTATATTAAAATATGCAGTCATCAACTGTTAATTAAATGTTTTTCTTGCTGTTAGCAACATTTTCAGTATTAGATTAAAAAACAATCCTCTCTATTAAACCTCTCTTTGACACTTTCTTTAACTTTCTTTAAAAAATCTTTTTGTTCACAAAATAAAACAAGAATTATTATTTTTTTTTACATTTTCTTTCTAAAAATTCATGCAAATTAGAATGGATTTAATTAGATAATATCTAATTTGCATATTTTTAATATAATTTCAATTATAAAATGTACTGCGGTTAATCAACTTTGTGGATACTGTGATTAACTTATTTCACCTCTTGCATCTTGCCTTAAATTGCATAATCCTTCAAATAATACAGCTGTGTTACACACATAACGAAGTGGCTGTCTGTCGGTCTGTCGAGATCTGTTTTAGTTGCTTTTGATTTACTGTAGCTCTGCTCCCAGCATGCACTGAGGTAAAGTCTTAATGAGTTCCACTGCAATCTCTTACATCACACAAAGGTATCGATGTTACCTGTCTTTGTTCTGATTTCTCTAATATGACACTTTGTCTGGGTTCTTCAAATATCTTTATTTTTTCATACATTATATATTATATATAAGGAAGTTTTAAATGGCGAAACAGTGGCGCAGTAGGTAGTGCTGTTGCCTCACAGCAAGAAGGTCGCTGGTTCGAGCCTCGGCTGGTTCAGTTGGCATTTCTGTGTGGAGTTTGCATGTTCTCCCCGTGTTCGCGTGGGTTTCCTCCGGGTGCTCCGGTTCCCCCACAGTCCAAAGACATGTGGTACAGGTGAATTGGGTAAGCTAAATTGTCCGTAGTGTATGTGTGTGAATGAGTGTGTATGGATATTTCTCAGTGATGGACAAATGCTGGATAAGTTGGCGGTTCATTCCGCTGTGGCGACCCCAGATTAATAAAGGGACTAAGCCGACAAGAAAATGAATGAATAAATGAATGAATGAAGATTTAAATGACGTTGAATGTGACATGCATGGTTGTTGGTTCCAAATGAGCTGGTTTGTGTTTCTCAGAAACTGCTGGAATGTTTTTGCACAAACAAGTCTAATAAATGAAGGATACTCTATGTAATGCTGAAATTATTATTTCAGTTTTTGGCCACACTTTATTTTAAGAATTTAAAAATTTTGAGAATTAAATTTTTTAAAAATTCTCACTTTTAAACATACCACTAACTAAGACTTTAGCTCAATAAACTCATAATTTGCTGCTTACTAATAATTATTAAGGTAGTACCTGGGTTTAAGCATGTGGTATGATTAGGGATGTAGAATAAGACTATGCAGAATATGTACTAAAAGTAATAAACAGCCAATATCTTAATCATAAGCAAAAAAAATAACAAGCCATTAATTAATAGTGAAAATTGGTCCCTATAAAATATTGTCATTTTTTATGTATTTGTTTATGTTGGATATACAGTATTTGTATGGGAAAGAACCCGGCAGTGCTTTACCTCAGAATGACTTACAATCATTAACATCTGAGCTATTCAAAGCATGTTTTTGATGTTTGAGTGTTGTGTTTCCCCAAGGATTAGGTCTTCTATAGAGTTTGCACATCCACCTCTTTCACTTCCTTCTTGAACTGTTATGCTACGAGTATAGAGAACAGAAATTGTTGTGAATACGTTGGCATCTTGCCTGCATGTCTACTGACACCAATGAACCTTATTTACATGCACCGCTGTGTTTGTAAATGCAAATATTCAGAAACCGACAAATAAAAATGGTTTTCATTTATTTTGATGTGCTCCCTGTGGGACGTCTGCGAGAGGCACGTGTAGCAAAGCTCAGCAGCAAATGTGTCTGCTCAGCACTGGTCTGGCTAAAGTTTGCATATTCAACCTCATGAATAGGAGATGGGCACGTACTGTATGTGGCCTACACTTCCATCAACACACGCGCCAGAGGTCATCTCAATTCAGCACCTGAAGTCTGATATCAGTTTAGGCTTTTACTGTAGACTGCAGATAGACACAGATAGATAGATAGATAGATAGATAGATAGATAGATAGATAGATAGATAGATAGATAGATAGATAGAT
>CAIGQQ010033930.1:2053658-2077285 GCA_903798035.1 Danio albolineatus | reverse complement strand
CTTAACTTAACTTAACTTAACTTAACTTAACTTAACTTAACTTAACTTAACTTAACTTAACTTAACTTAACTTAACTTAACTTAACCTTATTTAACTTTTTAATTATTCTTAAAGAAATAGAAAATGAAAATATACTGATCATTTACTCACCATCAAGTGTTTTAAGACCTTTATTAATTTATTTTCGTTGTTTCTGTTGTTGTTGTTTTGAACATTAAAGAAGATATCTTGAAAAATGTTACCGGTCGCCATTTACTAAAATTGTTGGAAAAAATGTAAGTCAATGTTACTGCTTTCCAACATCCTTCAAAATATACCCGTCTTCAAAATATATGAAGAAAGGATTTTCCCTTTGGTCTAAACTATCCAATTAGAAACTTTCTATAATATCCATGTTTATAAAATAAAGGGCTTTTTAATGTTGTGTTAGTTTAGCAAAAAAACTGCTGAAGTCTATTGAAGATTTAGACATTAGAGAAGGAGAAAATTTTGTTTGACCCAGCGTTGAGTTACTGTACAACAACCCAGCATTCTTAAAATGCTCAATCACCTGTAAATTGTTGTCCATTACTGATTACAAATAGAGCGTATATAAGTTGTGCACATAATCTAGATTACAATTTTGAGAGGATCACGTGCTTATGATTGTTCTCAGCTGTTCCAGCGTCAGCTCATGATTGATTATCCAATCAGATGATTCCTAACTCTCTATAAACCAAACTTTTCTTATCTCAACATCTTCGTCTTGAAGAACCCCCCCATACCCACCCCTACTTTCACTCCTTTTCATATGGGCGACACGGCGGCCCAGTGATTAACACTGTTGCCTCACAGCAAGAATGCCTCTGGTTTAAGTCCCTACTAAACCAGATGACATTTCTGTGTGGAGTTTCGCTTGTTCTCCCCGTGTTCGTGTGGGTTTTCCCCGGGTTCTCCGGTTTCCTCCCACAGTCCAAATAACACGCAAGTAAATTGAACACACAAATTGATACCACAGTCAAGCTCTTAGCGAGTACACCTCACCTCAGTTCCGTCACTAGCTGGAAATAAGCCGAGGGGGAGTTCATCGAGATCTACCTCAGCTCAAACTCTCCTCTCGCCCTGCAAACGGCAGAGAGCCCAGGGCTCGAGGATCTCATAAGCTCAGGGCTCTCTCCCGGGACAGCAGGCCAAACAAGCTTTATAATCAATCATCAGCTAAGTGTGAACTCTTGAAAACCTAATTTATTGCATATTGCTATTTTATTTTATTTTTATCGTAATGATCTAAAAATCTAAAAATCTAAAAATCACAACAATGCAACATTAAAATAAATGATTTGATCCAAAATTAAAGAATTTATTTATTTACCTGAATGTCATTTCATGATCACAGACCTTACAAGCAAATTTATTATTGACAATGTAAGAATATAAAAAAGTAATTGTAATCTGATTGCAACTTTTTTATGTGATGTAATCTAATTACAAGTACTTCATTTTTGGAATCTGATTACATAATTCAGATTACGTAATCATTTACTACCCAGGCCAGCACTGACTACAGATTTGAGTGTACCCTTTCGAGTGTTTACTTGCCGGCTTTAACTGTTCCAATATGGTGAATGCTATATATATATAGCAGTCCAAGAAACAGGCACTAATGATGCATCTCTGAGTGTGTGTTTCTGAAGCAAACTTCAGAACAAAAAAAAAGTGTAGTGTTTTCATGATGACGCAGTAGCTGAAACTACATGGACACTTGAAAGCTCAGAGCATTTCTATTGAATGTTTCTCCCATATCCTCAAGGTCGGAGATCTGTGTTTTGTTCTAACAATGAAGCCTAGAACTATAGTCTTTATAAACAATTTATAAATAACCAAGAAGCCAGCAGTGGTGGCACTGAGGGTTTTTCCTTTAGTCTGTTGAGAATGTAGTGAAAGCCATTCAATGCCACCCTGCAGGTTTACTGATGACCTTGCCTGTGTTTTTGGGAATGAGAGCATTTTTGAAGAAATTTAATTTGTTTTTCAGCTTTTGGAAATAAATGAACCATAACAGACTGGAAGGCCTGACAACCTAAAATGAAAAAAGAAAAAAATAGAAAAAAAAGAAAAGAAAAAAACTTTTACTTCAATTTCATGGTGTGCTATGCTCAGATTCTCTACTGCAAACTAGGGATGCATCACTTTTTTTTTGTCCCATACCAATACTGATTTCAACAACAGCTGGGTCAGTTGGCATTTCTGTATGGAGTTTGCATGTTCTCCTTGTGTTCACGTGGGTTTCCTATGGGTGCTCCGGTTTCCCCTTTAGTCCAAAGACATATGCTATAGGTGAATTGGGTAAGTTAAATTGTCCGTTGTGTATGTGTGTGAATGGATGTGTATGGATGTTTCCCAGTGATGGGTTGTAGCTGGAAGGGCATCCGCTGTGTAAAACATCCGCTGGATAAGTTGGTGGTTAATTCTGCTGTGATGACCCCAGATTAATAAAGGGACTAAGCCGAAAAGAAAAAGAATTAATGAATGAAACTCATTGTCTCCACATTATTAAGCACCCGTATTGGCAGTTTTTTCATATTATTGCAGATATACCCCAAAATATCTCACAAATAATGTTTTATAACTCTTTGAAGCTGCCCCTTTTAGGCTTTGATCCTAATTGTGCCATTTTGGTGACTGTCGCTTTAAATTCAAATGAGATTGTGCTTAAAAAAGGAGGGTGGAGCTACAAATGTGCCAGCATAGTGGCAAAAACAAGACAATCGTACTAAGCTAATGGAGAGATCATCATCACTGATGGGCGGGGCTTTCCCCCTCTGATGACACTTACAAAGGGAGAATGTCGATCAAAGTGTTTCTGCAGACTGTTTTTATCAAGTGTGATTAATACATTTTTATAAATATATCGACAGTTGATACATCTGTGCCAGTAGATACACTACCGGTCAAAAGTTTGGGGTCAGTAGGATTTTTAAATGTTTTAAAATAAGCTTATCCTGCTCTCCAAGGCTGCATTTATTTAATCAAAAAAACACAAAGTCACATGATCCTTCAGAAATCCCTATTATTGTCATTATTATTATTAATATTATTATTATTATTATTATTATTAATTGTAATAGTAATAAAAGCAACAATGACCGGAGTAATCATTTAATTTAAAACTACATACAATAAGAAAACAGTTATATAATATTTTTTTATCAATATTTAACAATTGAACAACTTTTTTTACATTTAATAAATGCTGCGTTGATGAACAGAATCATTTTCTTAAAAAAAAAAACTGACCACAAACTTTTGACCGGTACTGTACATCTCTACTGCAAATATTACTAAATGTAGTCAAGCCCTAAATAATTCATATCCCTGAGGTCTGAATAATTTCGGTGTTGACTTTATGTATTTGTGCAACTTTTTAAATTGATTTTTAAATAAAAAAATAACTCTGGGTTATTAACACATTTCTAGGTGTTTCCCTACAATCTCATCTTCATCCCACATAGGTGACTGACATTATTGTGTTTCTTTATTTTTTCTAGTGCTTGTCCCCAGTCCATGTTCTGCTGCAGCCACAAATAAGTGCAGCTCCATCTATAAAGGGTTTGCCCACTGTTTGCTGGCCCTGGGAGACAGTCTCTCTGTCAGTGCCCAAAAAGATGAGGACACGCAGGAGATCGACTCTATCTGCAAGTAAGACAATAACCTGCACCAGCGAAAGCAAACACAAGAATGGATTTAAAAACTGTACGCACACAATCATTCACAAGTACTGTTTTTAGAAAGACATGCATAATGCAATGGTGCAAGCCAAAAAGTAAAAGTTCCCAAGAGTTTCCCAAGTTTTAATGTGACCTTCGTAGATCAAAAAGAGAATAAAATGATTTAAAATAATCTGTTAGTTTTGATAAAAACATTGAGTTTCTTTCTTCTGCTGAACTAAAAAGAAGATATTTTGAAAAACGTTGGTTATCAAACCATTATTGGTCGTTTGTAGAGAATAAAGTGAAAGTCAACAAGGATAATCAATTACTTGGTTACTATTCTCTTTTTAAATATCAGCGTTTGTGTTTGTCAAAAGAAAAAAATGACACAAAAAATGTGCGTAATTGGTGCACTGTAAAAATGTGTTGATCGCTTTAATTTTTAAGTTGAAGCAATTTAACTTAACAAGTCATTTCAACTTTTTTTATTTGTGGATGAACATTTTCCTTTAATTTGAACAAAAGTCACAATAAAGACTTGTTGTTCCCTTGAACTTTCTATTTATCAAAAAAAAAATATGACTCAAGATATTGTACAAAATATCAGTCTCAAGTTTATTCATTAATTTATTTTCCTTCAGCTTAGTCTCTTTATTCATCAGGGCTGTCCACAGCAGAATGAACCGCCAACAATAGCACTTTTAACTCTTTATAGGGCACTCATTAAAATACTCATTGGAAAAAACCCACTGTGCCTTTTATGACTTCCCAAAAATTATATTTATATTAAAATCAATGACAATTAAGTCACCGCATATGGTTCTTAAAGGGTTGATCCTGCTACTTTTTTGAAACATTACTCTGAAACTAAAAAACCCCTAATAGCATAAGCTACTAGAAAGTGACATCTGTAACCACAAGGGAGTTGGATGACAATGAAGTCAGCATCCACATGCAGGCTTTATTCAGAGTAGCCAGACAGGCAAGGGTCAAAGACAGGAGCAAACGGGTAGAAATAAAGAAATCCGGAAGCGTAGTCAGAGAACAGGCAAATGGTCAATGCAGGCAGCAGACGGGATAAACAATAAAACAAGGCAAGGGTCAAAACACGGAGAGACTAAATCAGGGAACGCTTCGTAATGTTACAGGGTTAGTACCAACAAGACTCAGCAAAGTGTGTGTGTGTGTGTGTGTGTGTGCTGTATACTGTATATGGTCTATGTAATGAATCTTCGAACAGCTCCCAGCTCTGTGAGTAAGTAATTTAAGGAGAACCGGAACAGGTGTGTGTGTGGTGCATGACAGGATTCGTAGTTCCTATGATAATAGGATTGTAGTTCGTGTGATAGTGAATGTTCTCCAGTGATCTGTAAGGATTATATCGCTGATGATCGTGACAACATCATAGTTGATGGTAAAACAACAGCAAGTGCTTCTAATTAGTTGTGTTAACGTTTTTTAAACAATTATCCAGTACCGAATATTAGCCGATACATCTGTGCTTTATTAAATAAAAAATTATCACTATTAATAACTAATTATTATAAAAACTCTCAAATTACATTTTGTTTGTTTTCCTCCCAGTGTTAGATTGCAAAGTCATACTGAGTGCCTGAGCTTCACCAAAGGATATTTCTGCAAATCTGACATACCTATTTTAAAAAATAATTAATAAAATAAATAGCAGCATAGTCAGACTTCGAAATGTTACCGAGCTCAAAAGGTCCTGCATATCACAAATGACCCACCAGCACATTTACTTTTCTTTACAGCCCCATAAAACGCCTCATTCTCACCACAGGATTATTTGCAGTATGCGCTGTTCATTGTGTTGTCGCAGAGAGAGAATGTGATATAGAGTATCACAGTTCACTGATATGACACCTCATTCATTCTCCATCTCCCTACATTGCCTTTCATCTCATTTTCTGTTGCTCCCTTCTACACTTTTCCCCTATTTCTTCCTCTGCTCACTCATCTTTCTCCTCCTCCCAAAGCGCTGGATATTGTAATTAAAGACTGGACTCTTTCTATTTCGCTGTCTGTCTCTTCCCGTCTGCCCCTTCATAGATCATGCGTCTATGATATGACTTTATATTATGTCACACCCTGTAGCTGCAGGAAGTCTTTAAGTATTCATTGTGTAGCAGCATGATGTTGTTCAAAACAGCCTCCTGTTTATCCTCCAGTCAGACTCAATCCGTTGCACATCGCCCGTTTATGCCACTTACTGAATGGAGAACAGCAATAAACGGTGCTGACGTAATGCGTTCTGGAACTCGTCACATTTTCAAAGCCTGTTTAGGACTCTTAGCATAATTCCAGACTGCATTTAGACTGCAGATATTGTTGCTCGACTGAGAACATTGACTGCACTTATGAAAAAGAGATATACTTTAAGTTTGTTTTATGAAGTATACTTAATTAATGTATTTAAAGGGATTGTTTACTCAAAAATGTAAGTTTTGTCTGTTGAATACAAAAGAAAATATTTTGAAAAATGTTAGAAACCTGCCACTTTTGAATTCCATAGTAGGAAAAACAAATACTATAGAAGTCAATTGTAGTAAAGTTTGTTCAAAGGGTGGGAAGAAGAAGACAGTGTAGGCGATATAAGGTAAGTAATTGTTTTCTTTTCAAAATAATCACACAACACATGAAGCTGTGTGTGTGTGTGTGTGTGTGTGCTATCTCCTCTCCAGGCTGCTCCTTCCCCTTTCCTTAAGAAGGGTGTCTCTCCGGCCCAATCACTAGAATAAACAGGTGTTATTTATTATTTCTGTTTGGCCCGCTGACTAGCCGCCAGCATGCTCTCCCCCCTCATTGATTGTTCGATCATGCTTACCTCTCCACATCGATGTTTACAGGTTTTCTGCATTTTTCAAAATATCTCCTTTTTATGTTCAGAGGAAAGAAACTGAAACAGGTTTGTGACAAGTAAATGATGAATAAATGCTGACAGAATTTTTGGTTTTGGGTGAACTATCCCTTTAAAGTCCCCATGAACCGGACGCTGCAATCATTATTCTTTTCGTACTGTGACACAGTTCCTAGAAAAATGGAATTTTAAATGAGCAAACAGTAGGTGTGGCTTGTTTTTTTCTACCACGCGCTGAATGCACATAGTAAAGTAGGCATTTTATTCAGAAATATCGGGAAAGGGATTTTGAAGAGTTATTACAACCTAACTGTTATGAAGCGGACAGGAGACAGAGGTAAGTGGTTAGTGAGGTGGTTTTATTGATAAACAACAGAGGAGCACACTAGGGATTGCCAGGAGGATCGGTAACTGGGATACTTCTGTTCCTCCGTGGCAGGGGCGATGGAGCACAAGAGGAGTACAGCACACACCAGATACAAAGACCACAGCAAACAGGACACTCGGGAACAGGAGGACTCGGGATCAACAGGAGGACTCGGGATCAACAGGAGGACTAGGAGGAAGAGAATAAAGACAGGGTAAGTTCAATAGCTTGAGTTTCTGAGGATGACTTCGATGAGGAATCGCTCAGTGTCCGCTTTCGTCAAGACGAGCCTGGACACTGAGCGACCAGAGGGCTGTGGCTTTATAGTGCTCGTGAATGTGAATCAGCTGGGTGCTTGTTAGAAGGCAGGTGATGGTGATCTTCGTGATTGCGGGACGTGAGAGCCTGACCAATCCGTAACAGTACCCCCCTCCCCAGGGCCCGCTCCTGAGGGCCTAGGCCGCCGACGCCGTGGTGGTCTCCCTCTTCCTCGAGGTGTTGGGAATTCAGGGTGTTGTTCGTGGAATTCAGACATGAGGTTGGGATCAAGAATGTCGGCTCTGGGAACCCATGTTCTTTCTTCGGGACCGTAACCCTCCCAGTCCACCAGATACTCTAGTTGCCCACCACGACGTCGGGAACGAAGGATCTCCTTGACGGCGTAGACTGCTCCTTCCTCCAGCAGCAGTGGAGGAGGGGGTTCCTCTTCGTGGTCAGGCTCTGTGGAGGGAAGAACAGGGTCGTGAAAGGGTTTCAGAAGTGATACGTGGAAGGTAGGATGAATTCTGTAGTGTGAGGGGAGTTGTAGCTTGTAAGTTACCGGGTTGACCTGTTCCAAGATCTTAAAGGGACCAACAAACCTGGGACTCAACTTGCGAGAGGGCAGTCGCATTCGGATGTCCCTGGTAGACAACCACACCTTCTGACCCGGCGTGTATCTGGGTTCCTCGGTTCTTCTTCGGTCTGTGATCACCTTGCTTCTGCGGACTGCCCTCTGAAGATGTTGATGAGCTTCGTCCCAGACTCTCTCGCTCTCCCGGAACCAGTGATCCACTGCGGGGACATTAGATGGTTCGCCATCCCAGGGGAAGAGTGGTGGTTGAAAGCCCAGTACACACTGGAATGGCGTAAGTCCGGTGGTTGGTTGCCGCAGTGAATTTTGGGCATATTCCGCCCAGCCCAGGTACTGGCTCCAAGAGTTCTGGTGACCACTACAGAAGGTCCTCAGGAACCGTCCCACCTCTTGAATCTTGCGCTCAGTTTGTCCGTTGGTTTGGGGATGGTATCCTGAGGAGAGGCTGACGGCCACACCTAGGAGTTTGAAAAAGGCTCTCCAAAGCCTGGAAATGAACTGGGGACCTCTGTCCGACACGATATCTTCGGGTATGCCAAAGGATCTGAAGACGTTGTTGAAGATCTGATCTGCGGTCTCAAAGGCTGTGGGAAGACCTTTTAGAGGGATCAATCCCACGAATTTTGAGAATCTATCGACAATAACTAGGATACATGTGTTACCTTCGGATGAAGGAAGGTCCGTCATGAAATCCACTCCTAGGTGTGACCAGGGACGGTTCGGGATAGGCAAGGGATGGAGCTTGCCAGTTGGAAGATGACGTGGACTTTTGGCTTGGGCGCATTCCTTGCATCCTTGTACATATCTTCTCACATCCCTTGCCATGTTAGGCCACCAGAATCGTTGGGATACCAGCGAGAGAGTATTGTTGATCCCTGGATGTCCAGTGCCTAACGAGGTGTGCAAGGAATGGATCAGATCTACCCGCTGTTCTGATGGAACGAACTGCCGATGAGGAGGGCATCCCGGCGGAGGGGGGACCTCTGAAGTGGCAACAACTGGAGGAGTCGTCCAGGTGATCGGGCAGACGGTAATATGTTCAGGAAGTATTTTCGTGGGTGACTCTTCATGATCGTGACTTTCATGGATACGAGAAAGAGCATCGGCTCTAATGTTCTTAGATCCAGGACGATAGGTAATTGAGAAGTGGAAGCGTGAGAAGAACAGAGACCATCTGGCTTGTCTGGGACATAACCTCTTTGCTTTCTTGAGGTAGAGCAAGTTCTTGTGGTCTGTGATCACCTGGAACGGGTGTTGGGCTCCCTCCAACCAGTGTCGCCACTCCTCCAGGGCGAGCTTTATAGCCAAGAGCTCCCGGTCTCCGATGCTGTAATTTCGCTCCGCCGGGCTCAGCTTCCTAGAGAAGAAGGCACATGGGTGTAGTCGGGGCGGAGTACCCTGATGTTGAGACAGTACTGCCCCGACTCCGGTGGTGGAAGCGTCCACCTCCACAATAAATGGACGATCAGGGTCAGGATGAGTCAGGAGGGGGGCTCTGGTGAACTCCTTCTTCAGAAGGCGGAAGGCTGCGGCCGCTTCCTGGGACCATAGCAGTTTCTTAGGTTTCTCTTTGAGGAGATTAGTGAGAGGTACTGTGATGCAACTGTAGTTCTTGATGAATCTGCGATAGAAATTGGAGAATCCCAGAAACCTCTGAAGCTCCTTTATGGTCGTGGGTTCTGGCCAGGACAGAACAGCCTCAATCTTCCCTTGGTCCATCCGAATACCAGTTGAATCTATAATATAACCCAAGAACTGCACGGATCGTTGGTGGAAAGAACACTTCTCGGCTTTGAGATACAATTTATGCTTCCTCAAGGTTTGGAGGACCTCCGCAACGTGGTGGCGATGTTCGGCCTCACTCCGGGAGTAGATGAGGATATCATCAATGTAAACGATAACACTACGATGGAGGTACTCCCGGAGGACTTCGTGGATGAAGTTCTGGAATACGGAGGGGGCGTTGACCAGGCCATAGGGCATGACCTGGTACTCATAATGGCCGGTAGGGGTCACGAAGGCGGTCTTCCATTGGTCCCCCTCACGTATTCTGATCAAGTTGTACGCGCTGCGGAGGTCCAACTTCGTGAAGATTTTTGCCTCTCGGAGTTGCTCTAAAGCGGATGGAACCAAGGGAAGAGGATATCTAAACATAATAGTGCTATTATTTAACACACGGTAGTCAATGCATGGTCGCAGCCCTCCGTCCTTCTTGGCCACGAAGAAGAAGCTGGAGGCCGCAGGCGACTTGGAATGCCGGATGTACCCCTGACTCAGAGCCTCCCGTATATAATCCTCCATTGCCTTAGTCTCTGGAAGCAAGAGCGCGTAGATCCTACCTTTAGGCAACTGGGCATCTGGAACTAGGTCGATAGCGCAGTCCCATGGCCGATGCGGAGGTAGCTGGGAAGCTCTCTTGGGGCAGAAGACATCTTGAAAGGATGAGTATAACATGGGAATGTTACTGGACTGTTTCTCAGGAGGACTTTCGACAGATGTCGCGAACAGGGAGATGGGTCTCCGACCCTGGAGGGGAAGACTGGGAAAACAGGCTGACGAACATTCACTTCCCCATCTTTTAATCTCTCCTGTGCCCCAAGAGATGATGGGATCGTGCTTCACCAGCCACGGGCGCCCCAAGATGATGTCCATGTTGGCTCCCTCCAGAACCAGGAATTGAATACGTTCTTGATGCAGGACCCCCACTTGTAATAGGATTTCTTCACATTGACGATGAATTCGAGTTGGGGATCTAGCACACTGTGTTATCGGCTGTATCTGGTAGATGTGTGAGGACGCTTCTGTGCGGAGGTTGAGTTGACGACAGAGGGATTGGGAGATGAAATTCCCTGCTGACCCGGAGTCGATGAGGGCTGTGACATGGAGAGAAACAGATGAAGTAGTTATTTGTACAGTAGAAGTGAGAGGATTGCATTGCTCAACACTGGTACTAAATACACTCACTGAGGTTCGGATGGGACGGAGGGGACACTCCAGGCGTGTGTGTCCGCCAACGCCACAGTAGAGACACAGACCCCGGGTCAGCCTCCTCTGTCGTTCCGCCAGGGACAATCTACCAGATTCCACGATCATCGGCTCTGGTTCTGGAGGGGAGCTTGACTCAGGCGATCGGAGGAGTGCCGAAGTGTTACTAACTATGTCATGCTGATAGCTTTTGAGTCGATCGGAACATCTCAAAGAGTGCTGTATGAATCTCTCCAGACCCATAGTGTCATCGAGGGCAGCCAATTGGATGCGCAGAGTGGGTTCTAAGCCGAGCCGGTAAGTGGTCAGTAGCGATCTCTCATTCCATCCACTAGCAGCCGCTAGAGTCCGAAACCGGAGAGCATAATCCTGAGTAGACATGGTACCTTGTTTTAAGTGATACAGTTGTTCTCCGGCGGCCACTTCTCCATCTGCACGTCCAAACACCTCTTTGAAATAACTCATGAAGTTGGTAATCGAATCCATAACCGGCCCGGCTTGATTCCAGATCGTCTCTGCCCATCTCAATGCAGGTCCGGAGAGTAGAGAGATGACATAGGCGATCTTCGCTTTATCTGAGGGATACAAAGAAGGTTGCATTTCAAATGTTAGTGAACACTGTAATAGGAATCCATTGCACTCCTCCGCCCCGCCTGAGTAGGGCGCTGGTCGGGCCATGGGACTGGAAGGAAGGGCCGAAGAAGAAGTGGTGGATGCGGAAGTGCTCGGTGCTGGTGGTGCGTTGGGAAGTGGAGCTGGTGGTTGTAGAATCCGCTTCAACTGGTCCACCAGCTCCTGGAAGTGATCGGGAGTGCTCATGTTGTAACGGTGTCGGTCCAGGCTTCTGTTATGAAGCGGACAGGAGACAGAGGTAAGTGGTTAGTGAGGTGGTTTTATTGATAAACAACAGAGGAGCACACTAGGGATTGCCAGGAGGATCGGTAACTGGGATACTTCTGTTCCTCCGTGGCAGGGGCGATGGAGCACAAGAGGAGTACAGCACACACCAGATACAAAGACCACAGCAAACAGGACACTCGGGAACAGGAGGACTCGGGATCAACAGGAGGACTCGGGATCAACAGGAGGACTAGGAGGAAGAGAATAAAGACAGGGTAAGTTCAATAGCTTGAGTTTCTGAGGATGACTTCGCTGAGGAATCGCTCAGTGTCCGCTTTCGTCAAGACGAGCCTGGACACTGAGCGACCAGAGGGCTGTGGCTTTATAGTGCTCGTGAATGTGAATCAGCTGGGTGCTTGTTAGAAGGCAGGTGATGGTGATCTTCGTGATTGCGGGACGTGAGAGCCTGACCAATCCGTAACACTAACAGCCGCCTACTCACGTTTCTGTCTGTTGTCAAAACTGACAGTTGGAGCAGTGCTAGTCACACCCATTAACTCAAAATCACATCATCTGATAAATGAACTGAAAACTAACAGGAAGTGCATTTTTTAGATTTCAATTAAAGATTAGAAGGGCAAACATTTTTTTTCTTAGCAACCTGCACAGATTAATTATTCACAAAACAATGTATAAGCTAACAAAATCATATGATTAGTTTTGATTTCTTAGGGACTATAAGTAGGCTATACTTAATCTAGTAAATAACATCTATGTACTAGTAGTATAAATGAATACAATTTGGGTCTAAATTGTCCAACCTTTTAGTATAATAAAAAATACTTTTAAATATGCCATAAGTTTACCAGTAGTACATTTTTAAGTTTTAATACTTCAGAATTGGGGCTTTGAATCGAACTCATTTAAATAAATATATTTAATAGGATACTCATTCAAAAGAATAAAAACAACCACAAATGAAGTATACTTAGAATACAGTATGTAATACTTTTAAGTATGTCTACAAATATAAGTCAAATATACTTAGACTTTTCTGTCAGTAAAAAGGAGTATACTTAAGGGCAATTTTAAATATATTTCTAGGAAGAATCTAAAGTTCATTTCAGAAAAGAAGTAACTAAACGAAATATATTATCTATTTTTGTTATTGTTCACAAGTATACTATAAGCACACCTGATTAAACCTTGTTTTCTTAATGTATATGTGATTTATTTGATAATCAGCTTTCATCCTTTTTTAAGAAGTGACCCATTTCTGATTATATTTTGCAGGAAAAGTAAGATACTGATCTAAAAGTCTTAAGCATAAAAAAAATAATAATAAAAAAAAGTCAAATTTGCCGTAAATACATTGTGTTGGCATTATTTGAAACATTCCTTTTCAAGGATGAATTTTTCTTTAACAGGGATATCCCATCTGTCCCCTTACATTGGAGGACACAAGTGCACATATCTGATGCATATCACATATATACAGATCCATATATGAATGAGGCCTGAAACCAATCTGAGAATCTCTGAATCCTTGTGCTTTTTTCCGCTTGCACATTCATGGGTCATATTCAACCTGCGCCACATGGGAGGAAAAACTCGGAATTGGATGTCTTGAACCATGTAATGTAAATGCAGTCTTTTTGACACACTGGGTGCCCATTTTGTGCTATTTTTCAACAGGCAGCGGATACCATCACTTTCAGTAACAAACCGATGGTAATCAATATTTAATTCTATTATGTAGTCAAATACAAACTGATATACTGTGTAGCATTGAGGTTGTATACAAGTCTTTGATTTGTCCTCCTTAGTGCTTTTGTTCAGACATTGCTCTTCCGGTCTTTAAAGACACCAAAGGCACATGTTGAATCACTCATAAGTAAACTTTTAGCACAAAACCAACTCCAAAATGTATATTTCAAGAGTTCACACTTAGCTAATGATTGATAATAAAGCGTATTTGGCATGCTGTCCCGGGAGAGAGCCCTGAGCTCAGAATATCCTTGAGCCCGGGGCTCCCTCCCGTTTAAAGGGCGAGAGGAGAGTTTGAGCTCAGGTAAGTCTCGAGAACTCCCCCCGCTTGTGAACGTGTTGAGATATATCCAACTAGAGTTGCCTTAAGATGCTATTTAAAAAGTAGTCAATTTACTTATGTAGTATGTTTTTTGGACGGTGGGAGGAAACCGGAGAACCCGGGGAAAACCCACGCGAACACGGGGAGAACATGTAAACTCCACACAGAAACGTTGACTGGCTCGGGGAGAGGTCGAACCAGCGGCGTTCTTGCTGTGAGGCAACAGTGCTAACCACTGGGCCACCGTGCTGCCCTATAAGAGAAGGGGAGGAGTTGGGGTGGAAGGGGGGATTCTTCAAGACGAAGATGACTGGAGTAGACAGCTCTGGTAATTTATAGCGTGTCAGGATTTGTCTGATTGGTGCAATATGCAGAGCTGATGTGGTACCAACTGTGTTCAATCATAAGCAAGTGATCCTCTCGAAATTAGTTTATAAATAAACCCCACAATGTGTTTGTTTCCAATCTATATGTTCTGTTCCATAGCAAAGTAGTTAAAATAGACCTCTTATTGTGTTATATAATGTAGAAATGCAGAGATCCTGCTTCATGTGTGTTTAAATCATGTTTGGTATCATTCTGTTTCACACATAATTGAGAGGGGTCTGGCTGCAGACTTGGTGCAGTGCAATCTGAGCTGCATCCAATGCTTTTTAATGGTCTCACCTAACCCCACCCCTAACCCTTCCCCTCACTGTGACGTCACTAGCTCCATTAAGTGCATTGTGTTTAACATTGCATCGTGAGAGTTGCAGTCTCAGCTTGCATCGTAAAGGCTGCATCCAGATACTATTGACATAATTCGACAGCTCATAAGCTAGGATGTACTATGACAACTTGTATGGTGTAAATTCAAACCACGTTTAAAGTTTGCCTGCCTGCCTTGGGACAGCCCCAAACCAACAGAGAAAATTAACTGTGCAACGTTTCCTCTCACGCTATTGGTCAGTCTGTAGAAAACATAGGTGTGCTCAAAACAATATTTTAAATTTTGGCCCAGGCAAGCAATCTGCGAAGAAAGTGCCTGAGTTCACGTTTCTTATTTTCCGAAAAATTCTAACTTAAAGTTTGCACTTTGTGTATGCTCCGATCTGCACCACAAACTCCACACAACAACAAAAGGACTTCCTAAGAGACTCTTCCAAGCATCAGAAAAAAATACAGGAAGAGAGAGAGGAGCCCAAAGATGCAGGAATTAGTCATGTATTTTAAGCTGTGGCCCTTTTAAGGTGTTTATCAATACTTGGTGGTTCTTATTAGTCGTGTGGAACTGAGTGAGATTTGCCATTCTTTTATCTAAACGCTCTATTTTCCTCGCTCTTCTTTTGTTTGTGTATCGTATGTTTGTTCATTAGGCTATGTGTTGGTCTACTCATTAAACCACTTTATAACCATATTGGATTGTCTTTGTTTTGCCTTACAGCAACAGTCAATTCAGCAACGGTAAAACATCCCTGCTACCAACTTTATTAAGTTTAACAACACTTCTAAACCATTCAACTACTTCACAAGAAGTGCTGTATAATTCCCTTTCTAAAAAAAAAAACTGTGAAAGAGTCCGCTCAGAATTCATTGTTATATATAATATAATCATTTGTTAAATTAACTGTAAGTTAATTCTGAATATTCAGGATTAACAATAACTTTTATTATTAATCATGAATATTCATAAATTGAGCTAATTTCACTACAACTGTCATTATAATATGAGTTTCGATTTAAAGAGGTACACCAAATTTATTTGCATTAGACTATTTTGTAAGGGCGTACTCACCCTGTGTACAGTTGCCTTGAACCAGGCCGAAGCACGCTTGTTCAAGTGAACCGCGCTCAGGCACACCTCTTCCAACCGGGCTCAGTCACCGTACAGTTGGCCGGCCCTGGGCCGGTTGGAAGAGATTCAGAGCACTCACACTTCTCAAACGATCTGGGAAACGAGCCTGGGCACGGTTTGGATAGCATAGTGTGAGTATGCCCTAAATATACAGTACCAAACTATATGTCATTATAAATCACAGCAAGTAATAGGTATATTAAACTTATTCCTTTATTGAATAGCTATAGCATTCAAATAAATTGTTGAGTAAACAATGACAGTATTTTCATTTTTGGATGAACTGTCCCTTTAAAAATGACACCCATTTTTGCAATAATGTATGTACTTCAGTCAGTGTTTTATATTTGTTAAGAAGTACTTAGGTTCTGATCGGAGTAGAGTTAGGTGCTCAAAAAAGCTAATTTCATAATTAAATACATTATTAATTTGTTAATTAATTAATTAAATCATTATTCTAATTAATTAAATTCATTAAGTAAAAAAGTAACAGCTTACTCTATATGTTGAAAAAACAATGTCAAATTGGTTCTCAGGAGTCTTTATCAAACGTTAAAAATATTGTGAGCTAAAATGTCCTACGTTTAGCACGTTAGCATTCAAGGCATACACAAGCCGCCAATGAGGATGGTTCCTGACTGTAACACAGCTATTTAAGTGCTATTCCTCCAGGTGCCAATTAATCCTGGCACTGAGCTCAGTGATCGCGTGCGCACATTAATAAACACAGGTATGCACACACATGTATGCATTCACACACTATTTCACAGCAGGTCTGATCATCTGTCAGGGGACCTTCTGCAACTGTCTCCCTCCAGACTGCACAGAGTCAGGCTAAGGCCGAGATCGCTCTCAATCACAGATCTGAAAGGAACATTTAAGAAGAGAAACTGCTCTTGAAGGGCATTTGTGCTGCTGAAGGACAGGTTTGCGCTCAGTACATCTCTCTTTAATAGGTAACAGTCTCGCTGCGCTTCAGTCTATTTAAGAACTGTGGTTTTAACATAAAAGGGTGTTTCTTCACTGGGAACTTTTATGTCCCTGGGGTTGAGTTTTATCAAAACTAACTCATTTTTTATTTATTTTATTCTCTTTTCGTAATACGAAGGTCACATTAAAACTTGGGAAACTCTTGGGAACTTTTACTTCTTGGCTTTATAATTGTGTTCCTTTACTTTTCAAATGTCTTTTGTGTTGGTTGGTGTGTGTGTGTGTGTGTGTGTGTTTGTAGTTGTTTTTTTTTTTTTTAATAGTAGACTTTTAAAGCTTTAAATATGCAAATGGTTGATAAAAGTGTCACTGATTTTACAAAACAGCTATTTTAAAAAAAGCTGTGATCATTTAATGAAGTGTAAAATAATAATAATAAAGCATTTTAACATTTATTTAGGTGATAGATTTCCTGTCCATCAGTTGCTGTGTTATTTCCACCAAGATCAATAATATTTCCATTAAGTTCGGTCAGAAATTAGTGTACTTAGTTACCATGGAAACAACAGTGTAAGTGAGGAGAATGCTTAATGGACAATGA
The DNA here is from genome assembly GCA_903798035.1 of Danio albolineatus. Taxonomy (NCBI): domain Eukaryota; kingdom Metazoa; phylum Chordata; class Actinopteri; order Cypriniformes; family Danionidae; genus Danio; species Danio albolineatus. Next base: position 2,060,218 of record CAIGQQ010033930.1, on the reverse strand, counting down.
GATGAGATTTGTTGATAAACAAAATAAAATCAAGGTAAAAGTTGCTAACAGATTAGAATATTTATACACTGTAAAAAGTAATGAATTGAATTTACTTAGAAAAAGTGTGGAAACTGATTGCCTCAAATTTCTTAAGAAAATTAACGAATAATTCTTGAGTTAAAAAAGCTCACTAAAACTTTGTACAGGTAACTCGCATATTTTTGTAGATATAACTACAAAATGAGAGTACTCTGAACTCAACTTGACAAGTTACAAAAGCAAGTTAAGCCAAGTATACACAACTCAAACAAAACAGTAATCTTAACTGCACTGCTTGTTCCTTTTACTAAGAAAATGTGTGGAAACTGATTGCCTCACATTTCTTCGGTAAATTGTACTCAAAACACTAAGTTAATTAAACAAGACAGACAACAGATTGGCAGAACACTAAAACATTTATTTGTTTCATATCACAATTTCACAATCACAAGTCACAATGAGGACATTTGCCCATAAAACACAGTTTTACCTTTTTTGTTCAATGCACAAATAAACAAATGAACAGTACATTGAACACTGTGCAAAGCTTAGTGCTGTAGAAATCATTTTTCAAAGCAGAAAAATCTCTTCAAACTCCATTATAAAACCACTCAGGTAAAATGTCACATGTCCATATCATTAAACAATATGCACTCTCCAATTTTTTTTATAGTACAGAACATTTTTTTTTGTTCTATTGATTTAACATTCTTTTGAAGAATAAACATTCTAAAACCAACCACTTAAAGGTACAGTTCACCCAAAAATAAAATTATAAAAACCATTTACTCAAGTGGTTTTAAGTATTTTGGAGTTTCTTCCACTTGTTGACCACAAAAGATATTTTGAAGAATGTTGGGAGCCGGTCAACTGGTGGGAAGCACTGACATCCACAGAATAAAAATAAATGAATAAATAAATAAAAAATAAATATTTATATTTATTTTTTGTGCCATTTGTTTGTGCCAGATAGCACCATGAGGGTGTCCGGGCCTTTAGTCCAATATACTAGTTTATCTTAAGTACTATTTACTCAAAATGTTTAGTTTAGGCACTAAATACTCCCAAAAGTTAATTCAGCACAGAATAGTCAAGTAAAATCTACTAATTTCAATAAATCTGTAAAGTTTACAAGCTTTTCTTGAGTAGATTCAGTGATTACTTTTTACAGTATATGCTGTAATTTTGCATAATTGTAAAAGTAAAAATGGTTAAAAATGCAAATAAAAGTCCCAAATTTTTTTTTACTTCATTTTTAAAAAATAAATAAATAAAAATATGTAGAAATCAAATATACAATAGTCCTCATTAGCTTTCTGTATTCATATTTTTATCAACCAGAATTCAGCCATATACTCTATACTTGCAAGAGACTGTCTTCTTTGTGATTTTCATCTCATTATTATTAATGTGGTTAAAAGCCATGTAATAAGTGGTACGATTTACTAACAACTGCTTGCCTTATGGAAGCTTTGCATTCAGAGAGGTAATAAAATATTTAGACTCAATCAATATTTTGCGTCTAGTTATTTACTTAAAAGAAGCCTTCAGGGTGATCAAGACCCATCCACTTCATGTCGTATCCTCCTGATCACCCTTTGGGGATTAATTCCAAGATAACAACCAACTGAATGCTCTTTATATTATCTCTTTGATGAAAGTTATGAAATGTCCATTATATCATATTAAGAAAATGGTAAATTCAAAGCTTGGTAATAAGTATATGTTTATGACTGATTAAAAAAACGTTATTTTACTGTAGTGCTACCTTGTCCTTTGTTTTAATCTATGAAGGATGTCTCAGAAATGATTCCAGCTCATTAGCTTGTAGGTTAGGTATTAAATATTCACCCCATCAAACCTTGAGCTTGTGTCTGTTTCAGGTCCTGGGATGATTTTCATGACTGTGCGAATGTGGCCATGGCCGGCTGTCCTGAGGAGGCTGCAAAAGTGTGGGATTCTCTGAGACAAGAGTCTAAAAAGATGCAGTTTTCTGGAAACCTGTATGAGATGTGCTCCAGCCGTAGCCAATCAGCTGCCGCCTCTGATTCCCAAAGCCCAGATGAGACCAATCAGGAGTCGCTAAAGGGTCGCGCTAGTCATAAAAGCTTGACCTTTCTGACCTTATGTTTGCCTGCGCTATTGCTGTTTTCATGGATATAACCACATCTCAGGACTCAAAGATTCAGCACATAGGCAACAGACTGGTTTTGTTCTGACATTTTCACAAAGATCTCATGTATTAGGACTAATTTTATTTATTTATTTATTTATAATAATTACTCATTTTATGCTTAAAATTAGATTTTTGGAACAAAATGATTGTCATTTTCATAAGGACACGTTTGTTTTCAGGGTTTTTTTCTTCTTCAGGGTTTTGTTCTGTTAAGTATGAGAAAAAAATATTTTTAAAAAGCGAAAGAGTCAAATGTCAAAACAGAAATGTCATCCACAGGAGGACCCAAATGCACCTGATAAGGACAAATCGAAGTTGGCGAAAGACATTTCCAATCATTTGAAAAGCCTTCATCTGAGAGGAAATGAAACGAAGGTATATTGCAATACATTATCACATTTTGTGAGCTATGAGTATCTAAGCAATGCGAAGAGCCTTCAAAAATGTTATTATTTCACTCTGTAGTGTAATCTTCTTTTGTAGGATCCTGAGAGGATTAAGTTTTAAGGATTACAACAAATAAAAGTAAATCTGAGCATCACTGCTCACCTACAGGCTTTGCCTGGGAACAGACTTGTCAGACTTTGTAGTCTGTAGTCTGAATGCCTTTGGGTGACGGGTAAAGCCCAATTTATTTATGATGGGTTCCTTGTTTCAGTTTAACTAATAGCACAGCATTACGCTTCGATGTGTTTTTGTACTATAGTCTGTGTCAGTATGGGACTGCTGTTCATGTGATGTTGGCCAGAATACTGTGTATATATTGTACAGTCTTACATTATACATTCCTCATTTTTTCAGAGATGTATTTGTATTAACACAAGACATGATGGATTAGCTGGAGGGAGGTTATATCGCTTCATGATGGTAATAGTAAATATGACCGATATGCTGTATAGAAGAACCTATTTGAATGAGTATATTATCTTGAAGTGCATAATGAACAGATGAGGCAAATCAGTGGAGGTGAACACATTAACATCGATAAGAGTAAATTGTGAATGATTATGACTAGAAATATGATATACACAAGGGCTTTTCACACTGGTCGTTATCATCATTCATTGATTTTAACCCTGGGTAAAGGTGAGTTTTACACTTTTAATTTAGGTTTTGTTGTATGAAAGTCCCCATTAAATCCAAATCCAAGTGTTTTGGCCTTTATATTGCCTTATGATTACCTATGTTTTGGAGTTTATATACTTCAAATCAGTGACAAAAGTTACATTTAGAGACAAAAATGCATTGAAATCTATCATTTCAACAAGTTTAATGACATCCCTCAGCACTTCTCATCAGTTTTCCTCTCTAGAGTCTGAAGACCCCCGCCGCCTTTGGTTCAATTGGTCACTTGTTCGCAATCACTAGCTGCTCAAAATGCGCTTCTGTTTTCCTGTTAAAGGGAAATGACATCACTTGTGAGGACATTTAACCCTTCATTTGGTGCCAAACTTGTGCAGTGTGAAACATTTCAGTGTTATTTTACAATTAATTGTCTCGTGCCTCAGTTTCACATGCTCGGTATAGTCAAGAAACGCTGCGGGGTTGATAAACTATAAAAATGTTATGGTATATTGTCAAGTTCATACAATTTGTGCAGCAAAACAAACAAAAGCTGTAGCTCCACACTGTACTTGTTGGTCACCATCATGATGGAAATTACTTCAAATGACGTGTCTAGCAAATTTAGAAGTCAGTTTTCCAACCTGAATTAGGATTTTCAGACATTTTTAAAAAAACAGTCAATGGGAAAAATCCAACACAATCTCACAGCAAAACTTTTTGATTTAGTGACTAATTCAAATTCATTTTGTATGATCTTGTTCTTTTCCAAGTGTTGGGTTGCAGCTGGAAGGGTGTCTGCTGCGTAAAACATATGCTAGATGAGTTGGCGGTTCATTCCGCTGTGCATGGCGACCCCTGATTAATAAAGGCACTAAGCCGAAAAGAAAACGAACGAATGAATGAATGATCTCGTTCTTACGTTTCAGTACAATTTCCTCATCCCTGATGACGATTGAGTTTAGGGGTTCATTTTAGGTGCATGCCTCCTTTAAAAATTGCGTATATTTTTGTATTCAATTTAATGAATTCGTACATTCGGCTCGGCTGAGTCAGTTGGCATTTCTGTGTGGGGTTTGCTTGTTCTCCCCGTGTTCGCGTGGGTTTCCTCCGGGTGCTCCGGTTTCCCCCACAAGTCCAAAGACATGCACTATAGGTGAGCTGGGTAAGCTAAATTTTCCTTGGTGTATTTGTGTAAATGGGTGTGAATGGGTGTTTCCCAGTGATGGGTTGCGGCTGGAAGGGCATCCGCTGCATAAAACATATGCTGGATAAGTTGGCGGTTCATTCCACTGTCGCGACCCCAGATTAATAAAGGGACTAAGCTGAAAGAATATGACTAAATGACATTCATAATCCTTCGGCTTAGTGTCTTATTTATTAGAAGTCGCCCCAGTGGAATGAAGCGCCAACTATTCCAGCATGTTTTACACAACGCGTAGCCTTCCTATTGTAACCCAGTACTGGAAAACACCCATACACTCTCACATTCCCACATGCAATCATATACTATGGCCAATTTTAATTACTCAATTTACCTATACCGCATGTCTTTGGACTGTGGGGGGAAACTGGAGCACCCAAAGGAAACCCATGCAAATAAATTTGAACAAATTTTGAAAATTTGAAATTTGAAATTTGAAAATTTGAACAAAGCCATTTTTCTGACAATATAGTTATTTTTTCTCATGAAATCAGGCTGGAAAAATCCTAGATAAACTGTTGGATGAAAATATATAATGCAAAACATCCAGGGTTAATTGTTAACCTTGTCCTTGGGTTAATTGTAAAGCAAGATAACATTTACCCAGGGTTCAGAGTGACCTGGTACTAGCTATTTCAAGTGTGAAAAGCCCTATCCGTGTTTTTTCTGTGGCTACATGACTTTGTGTGTAAAGAAGTGGCAGAGGTTTTTCCCCGGATCAGCTTTCATTACCTCCACTCAACACTGCGCTCTGCTCCGCTCAGCGGATTCCTCAGTCTGTGTGATTTATGTTTAATTTTTAAGCTTAATTGGCAATCAATCATGTTTGCCAATGCAGTGAACTTATTAAGGAGGGCAAAAGCCATTTATTTAGTCTGGAAAAAAAAATCGCTATAATTGGAGAGGATTGCCACTTATGTCTCAAATGACCATCAACACATGCTTTTCTTTGCTTTAAATCCAATTCACTTTCGTCAAAGCTGTTGAATGTAGTACAATCTAAATGAAAATATGTCTAAATAATATAGTAAGGGCTAATATGTACAGATTTTAAGTGTACATGACTCCTTGCTACACAGTACTTATTAAAACCTCCCTATTTATAATTTGTAATAATATATGGATGCAGTTATAATTTGCTTGATAGATGTATTTTATGAATTGCATGTATTAAATGTTTCCCTTCTTTATTTTGAAATTTGACGATATATTAAAAATGGAAGAGCAATTGTCTTAAAAATGATCTTGAAGGCGTCCGAGAGAAAACTTGAAATGCTTCTTGCTTTCTGTCTGTCTGCACAATGATTTGCTACATACCAGTTATATTCTATATATTATATTAATAAAAATATTGCTATTACAAAAATAAAAGGTGCTGTTCAACTGATTCAGACTCACTGGGATTTTCCCTGCATTAACTGGTAAAATCACAGCTCCAGCCGAATGTGTGTAAATCCTTCATTCTCACTTTGGATGGCGTTTTTATTCCTCTACCTCTTCTAGATTTGAATATTTCATGCATCACAGATGTCTCTGTAAACACAGACACGCCTTCACTTAGCAAGACGGAGATTACCTTCCAACACAGCACACATACATAAACAGCGCTATATGAGAATCATCAATTTCATGGGTGTTGCTATGGAACATTTCTCTTGTTCAGTCAGAAGCTTAATAACAAATGCACAGAAACAATACAGGGTCCAGGGTAAAAACAAATAAAAGAAATACTGGAACATAAACTAGGGAACATAAAGCACCTCCACTTTCAACAACCAACAAAGAGTGAAACAGAGGGCATAAATACATTGAGCAAACCATAGGCAAACATCCAAATGAGAAAGCAAGGGGGGTGACAGTTACTGTACTAGTACTAGTTAAGGGAACATACTAGGGTAACATGAGGCTGATAACGGGGTGTAACATTGAAAACAAAGAGCAGTGAACCCATGTCCTGTATGTCTGAACAGAAAACAAATGTTTTGATATTCAGTGTATTGAAAATATTTGCCCTTTTAACTGTTTTATTAAAGAGATCCCACATGGAAAGAACCTATATAAACATATAGATTATATATATATATATATATATATATA
>CAIGQQ010033930.1:2003774-2048658 GCA_903798035.1 Danio albolineatus | reverse complement strand
AAAAAAAAATCCTTACTTCCTCTGTATCTCTGGAGGGAAACCTCTGACGCGACGACATGCTGCGAACATGTGACTCTATGTCTGTCTTTAGCTAAAAAAGAAATGAGAAACATGGCAAAAAATTTTCTGGTTGTTTTTTGAAGCATCTGGGCTTGAAATCCTGCATAAGAAATAAGTGGATATGACAAATTTTGAATACAAATTCCATGATTCATAAGTTTTTACACTCGCTTGAGGGGGTTTTGGACACGTGCAACAACAATTTAATGCGAATAACAAGAAATGGAAAAGCATTTGCTGAATAAACTCTGACGTAGTGAACATTACATCCCATTGGCTACATGCTGGTTCTTGACCGTTTAGTTTTGGTTACTATGGCTGTTTCTCAATATGCGTACTTCAGCGGTCTTGCGTCCTCGTGTTCTCGTGTAACGTCATCATCAACTGCCAAAGTTCAGTTCCAATACTCAAGACCGCAAGAACGGAGGACAAGTGAAAGTTCCCGGATGTGTTCTTGATATCAAGGATGCTCCGATGCAGACTTGAGCACCGAACTCGCTTTAGAAGTCCCAGAAGTCATTGCGACTGGAGGTGGGAAGCGCAGCATTTTATATAGATTTATTATTAAAGTTCAGAGATATACTTATTTACCTCAGGAGTTTCCCTTAATGAGACGGTGAAAGTAAACATTACCATAAAAATCCTAATAAAGGCATAAACACATTAAGGATGTTTGTTGAAATTCGTATTAAAATATTTCATTTGTGATGTGCAGCGTATATTTCTGAAGTCTTTATGCAGAGTATATATTGTGAAACGGGGGGAAAACAATAAATTGCTGTATAAATGCTGTAATGTTTAAGTAATTTTCGGTTAAAGACGCGCGAGGGTCACGTGACCATCAGGAAGATCGCAGCATCTCATTTCTCACAGGACGCGTTCTCTGTCCTCACGCTCTCCCGAGTTCGTTCTTCCGATGTGACCTGGCAAGACCGGTCTCCACAAGAACACGAGTCCGTTCTCTGCGTTCTTGGAATTGAGAAACAGCCGCTGTGTTGTGTTTGTTTTCGTCATGTGACCTACCCCATGTGCTCTTTCGTTCCTGTTCCCGCCACTAGTTAATGTTCATCTGTTTCACCTGTGTTCATCCCCTGTGTGTAATTATTGTCATCATGTCCCTGTGTATTTATACCCCTTAGTTTCACTAGTCTTTGTCTGGTATTCTTCGTTGATGTCTGTCTACACTAATGCTTGTCTTCACTCTATGGTATTCCTGTGTTCTGCCATGTGAGTTTTTGTTAATAAATCTACATTATTGATACTCCTTCGATCCCGTGACTTCCTGAAGTGAACCCAGTTGTTACAGCACCATTGTTTTATTTTATAGAAATGTTATTTGTTCGTAAAATGAGGATCTTACATTTACAGTTAAGTATTACTATTACTATTATGTTTATTTCAAATTGTCACATTTTTTTAAATGAAATGAAAGCAACACATACACTAAACAAGGCATGAAAATAGTGAAATGTTTAAGCGTACATTTATAAAAAGCATTAACTAAAAAAAAAAAAAATCCCCAGCTTGTTCCTGCTGCTCCACCTACCACTCCTTTTCACCAGCCTGCTCTCTCTGCACCAATCACCATTCTCCATCTCCAACTCCCTTTCATCAAGCCCGATCACCATCTCCTAAGTTCGGACCTAAGAATGGCTGCCTTCAGTATCTAGTTGACTGGGAAGGATTCGGTCCTGAGGAGCGGTCATGGACACCCCGGGATGACACTCTGGACCCCTCACTCCTTGATGAATTCCATCGTCAGCATCCTGAGAGACCCGCTCCTCGCAGACGTGGCCGTCCTCGCCGCCGATCCAGGGTGCCAGGAGTCACCCGTGGAGGGGGGTACTGTCACATCCCCGGCTCGTTCCACCTACCACTCCCTTTCACCAGCACGATCTCTCTGCACCAATCTCCCATCTTCCCCATCTCCAGCTCCCTCTCATCAAGCCCCATCACCATCCCCTGAGTTTTAATCCCATGCACCTGGATCCCCTCATCTATGCTCCCCATATAAACTCTGAGATCCTAGTCATCCTTTGGCTGGGATCGAAGTTTGATGGTTCCACTCACCTCCACCTTGTTTCTCTGTCTTCCATGGATGTTCCCCCGTTTCTGAGACTGTTTAACCTGAGGATGTTCCTTCTAACCTGTGGATGAACACAACTATCAATAAGGGAAGTGACTTTACACTCAGTCTGCTTGAAGCTATCTGTTTAATACGTAAACTACTATTCCCCTCCGCTCAAAAGAAGAGACTTTCACTTACCTGATTAATTTGTTGATTTGTGCACTACTTGTTGGAATAAATTGATGAAAAGAGATAGTGACCGTGACCATAACGTTGCATTTTTACCACAGAAAATGATCACTGTTTATATACTACCGGTCAAAAGTGTGTGTTTTATTGATATATATTTATATATATATATATAGAGAGAGAGAGAGAGAGAGAGAGAAAGAAAGAGGGAATTTAATCTGTTCATCAAAGTGCCGTTTATTAAATGTAAAAAAATTAATAACTTTTTAAAAACTTTTTTTAAAACTTTTTTTTGTATGTAGTTTCAAATAAAATTATTACTCCAGTCATTATTGCTTTTATTATTATTATTAATAATAATAATAATAATAATAAATATTAGAGTGATTTCTGAAGGATCATGTGACTCTGAAGAAGTAATGAAGCTGAAAAATGTATGTGGATTGAACAGAAAAAAAAAGCTGAAATGAAGTTGTCCCATTGAAATCTCAAGAATTGTATTGCTTCAGTTCATTTTAAATAGGTAGTTTCATTCATTCATTTTCTTGTCGGCTTAGTCTCTTTATTAATCTGGGGTCACCACAGCGGAATTAACCGCCAACTTATCCAGCAAATTTTTTTACGCAGCGGATGCCCTTCCAGCTGCAACCCATCTCTGGGAAACATTCATACACACACATTCACTACGGACAATTTAGCCTACCCAATTCACCTATACCACATGTCTTTGGACTTGTGGGGGAAACCGGAGCACCCGGAGGAAACCCACGCAACCACAGGGAGAACATGCAAACTCCACACAGAAATGCCAACTGACCCAGCCGGGGCTCGAACCAGCGACCTTCTTGCTTTGAGGCGAACGTGCTACTCACTACGCCACCGTAGCGCCTATGCAAGTAGTTTTTAACAAGCAGAAATATATATATCTTTGAGTGTGTGTGCGTGTGTGTGTGTGTGTGTGTGTGTGTGTGTGTGTGTGTGTGTGTGTGTGTGTGTGTGTGTGTGTGTGTGTGTGTGTGTGTGTGTGTGTGTTTTTTTTGTCATTTATAATAGTATACTAAAATTCACTTCATGGCAGGTTGCTCTGTAGCACATTCACAGCACACACTGCTATTATTTGATGTGTGTTTCATTTAAGATTTTTGTGTTTTTTTATTACCTACAGGCAGCACTTTAAGATCTGTTTTTATCTGTTTTATGAAAAATAAAAACCTACCCTATTAATGTTTACTAGCATAACTATCTATCTGGAGTCACGTAAAACAAACCATATACAGTAGGACTTGTTTACTTTCTGCCATTTTTAAGGCAATCACATTTGTGTCCATTCAAACATCAGAAGATTAATGTTTCTGTAATGAATAAATAAATAAATAAAAACACGTCTAAAGACAAAACAGAAGCAAAAGAACTGTAAAAAGTAGGTTAGCACCAGTGGGATCAAATGTGTGTGCGTGTGTAAACCAGGTAATTATAAATCAATGTCACTGATAACTACTATGTGTAAAATGTGTAAGAATGGCATTTTAATGTGGGGTTATCGTTGCCAGGTTCTCCCCCCTAACCAATATCCGTTTAACCCAGCACTCCTGTAGTGCCAATAGATTATTCATTACTCTTTTCCTGAGTGCAAAGCAATTGCAAGCCCACCACTGCCTCCTGTGATTTCCACAGGGACTCTTTCAGGGACCATTCTTATCTCAGCGGGGAATTAAAATATGGCAGCGGTGAAAAATGAATCACAGCTTTGTAAGAGTGCAAACACACACACACACAAGCATGCACACTTATACACACACACAAACAGCGGGCAACCCCCATCATCCTGAAATGAGAGCTCTGCTGTATAATCTGTCCAAGTGTTGCATTTTATGAGATCCATAAAAGCAAAAACATATACTATATGTATTTGAATAGTAATATCAAATATTCTGTTTTGATACTCAACTGAATCAAATACAAATTTTCTCAATATACATTTAAAATATACAAACTAAATTAATAATAATATCAGTTTAATAAACGAACCAAATTAAAAGGCAAGTTATCGACAGCATAAATGCAAGTGTGTGTGTGTGTGTGTGTGTGTGTGTGTGTGTGAGAGAGAGAGAGAGAGAGAGAGAGAGAGAGAGATGTGTGTGAGTTTTGAGTTGATTACCATCTAGCTTTCTTGGTTATTTTATGGCAAAAATAAATCAAATGTGAAAATATTTTATAAATAACACTATTTTTATCATTTTATTACAATTTATGTACAATGGTCAACAACTGTTGTTATATTGCACTTTATAAATGAGGTAACTCTGCAGTAAGTCTAAAATAAGATGCAAATAAAAAAGGCATAAAAACTAATCCAAAAAACTAATTTTTAAAAAGACATAACATTAAATAACTCTTAAAATTAAAAAGACCTAAAAACTCATTTAAAAAATAATTTTAGGGTTTAATAAGACAAACAACAAGAAATAACACTTAAAATGAGATACAAATAAAAAAAGACAAAATTATCTAAAAATAGATTTTTAGTTTTTATCTTCAATTTAATTTAAAAAATCTAATTTTTAAAAAATGTTTCATATAGGTTTAAAACAATAAAAAGACATAAACAATAAATATTATATAAAATAAGATACAAATCCTAAAAAAGACATAAAAATGAATCTAAAAACTCTAAATCTAAATTATTTTGAAGTATTCATTCATTCAATTTCTTTTCGGCTAAGTCACTTTATTAATTTGGGGTCGCCACAGCGGAATGAACCGCCAACTTATCCAGCGTATGTTTCACGCAGCGGATTCCCTTTCAGCTGCAACCCATCTCTGGGAAACATCCATGCACACTCATTCATACACATACAGTATGGACAATTTAGTCTACCCAATTCATCTATAGCAGACGTCTTTGGACTGTGGAGGAAACCCACGTGAACACGGGGAGAACATGCAAACTCCACACAGAAATGCCAGCTGACCCAGCCGAGGCTTGAAACAGTGACCTGAGATTCTGCAAACATTTGAGTCTAATGTGTCAAAAAAGTAAATAAATAAATAAATAAATAAAAAAGAGAGATAAAAAAGATATTCACTCTAAACGGACTGAGTTGCTTACTCATGAACAGTTCAGTCCAATTCACAAATGAGCTCTTCAGTGTAAACCGTTTATCAGGTTATCTGATAAAACAGGCTGTTTATGAATTAAACACCACTGTCTGTACAAACTTTGCTTAATTAAAATAAAATGAATATAAAAGGTGATTGGGGAAAAACTTTTAATTAATTTATTGTGTTACAATGTTTCACCTTTAGAATAAAAATTGGAGTATAAATGAAGTAAAACGCATATTGTTTTGTTTTGGAATGTAGATAAGTAAAAGTTTCCTTGAATACTCTGATAAAGTCCAGATACTTAAAAATAAGTACTTGGGTATACAGTAAAAATACTACAGTATGTTACTGTCCACCACTGGCTTTAATGAGGAGGAATGAAATAGCGAATAAGAGCAGCAGGCTCTCCTCTGGCCTGGAGAATGGGCCCATGGGGAGACACTGAGCCATGTGTGTAAGCAAGTATTGATTTAGGATATAGTGGCCTGCCTGCAAGTCAATCACTGTAGACAGAAAGCAGTCTTCACTTTTGAAATAAACCTTTTAGGACGACGTACAGATGCTGAAACGAGACAGGAATGAAGGTCTGATAATGACAGATCATTCAAAAAATGAATTTAAAGATGCAACAGTTTGCATTGTACACTCGAAAAAGGACGTTTGTTCAAACTAGCTTTTTAAAATGAGCTAAACTGACACGATTCTTGATTTTTTTTTTTTTTTGGAAAAACTTCATTGATTTTTATTAAATCAACCTAAATTTGTAAAAACTAATAAGTTAACTTAATACCTTCATGCTGTCCCAACACAAATCAGATGTGCGGATTGTGTTGTTAATTTACATTATTAATAATTTAGGTTATTGATAGTTAACAATGCACTTCGACCAATGTCTTTATGACAGCCTACATGTAATTAGAGCAAGAGATTTTAATTTAAAACATTATACAATCACAAATGTTTAAAAAACATTCCTTTAAACAATATAAAAGGCTAAATATTAAATAAAGTAACATTAAATTACATTATATAAGCCTGTACAACTGCTAAAAAAGGATAATCAGTTTTCAAACTGACTATTCTAAAGAATTATAATACATAATACATCTAACTGGACATTTAATGTAATTATTCTATGGCAAGCCGCTTTGACCTTTGTTCATTCTCAGGATATGTATTCTTGATATCAACAATTTAATTCTTGATATCAAAAATGTTAGTTTTTGATATCAACAATTCAGTTCTTGATATCAAAAACGGTAATTGTTGACATCAAAAACTTAATTGTTGATATCAAAAATTAACATTTTTGATATCAAGAATTGAATTTTCACTAGTTAAATGTCACCACAGGTTGCCATTCAAATTTAATTATTGATATCAAGAATTGATTTCTTACTAGTTAAAATGCAATTCGTGATATCAATAATTTAATTGTTGATATATATTTTTTTATTTTTGATATCAATAATTTAATTGTTGATATCAGGAATTAAATTGTTGATATCAAGAAATACTTTTCAACTAGTAAAGATGTTCATTCTTGATATCAACATTTGGTTTGTCACTAGTGACAATGTTAATTTCTGATATGATAAATATAATTGTTACTAGTGAAATTATACATTTTAGAGATCAAAAATTACTTCCCTAATTGCTGACATCAGAAATACATTTTTAGATATCAGAAATAAGAAATGTAACGTGTTGAAATATAATTGCAGATATCAAGAATGAACATCTTTACTAGTTGAAAAGTATTTCTTGATATCAACTATTTAATTCCTTGATATCAAAAATGTAATTTTTTTATATCAACAATTCAGTTTTTGATATTAACAATTAACTTTTTTGATATCAAGAACTGAATTGTTAATATCAAGAATACATATCCTGAGAATTAATAAAGGTCAAAACGGCTTGCCATAATTATTCTGTAATATAAACTTACTTCACGGTAAGTAGTCTTATAAATAGTCTTACATTTATGTCTATTATGGATGGATGGATGGATGGATGGATGGATGGATGGATGGATGGATGGATGGATGGATGGATGGATGGACGGATAGACATACTGTAGACAGACAGACGGACGGACGGACGGACGGACGGACGGACGGACGGACAGACAGACAGACAGACAGACAGACAGACAGACAGACAGATAGATAGATAGATAGATAGGTAGATAGGTAGATGGATAGATCAATTGTTATTTCCCCATCGAACAGCTGGCCCAGCTTACCCTATTAATCCACAGAAAAATAGAATCAGTTGAAAATAATTATATTCTAAAAATAGAGGTGGAATGTTGGAAGCTTTTGAATAGTTATAGATTCCTCATGTTTAATAGCCTGTCCTTTGAGGAATCCATTCACCTTTAATAAGGCCGGAAATAGTGTGTGGTTGGCATGAGAGGAACGTCTCAGAAAGGATTCTCTGCACTTGTGAGGAAAATGAGCAGATAATGATGACAGACATTACAATTTATTAATAAAAGACATTCTTTAAGCATAATTATACCATATAATTATTAAAGTCATTAAGAAAATAAGGGCGTCACAGTGGTTAGCACTGTCGCCTCACAGCAAGAAGGTTGCTGGTTCGAGTCCTGGCTGGGTCAATTGGCATTTCTGTGTGGAGTTTGAATGTTCTCCCCTTGTTCATCTGAATTTCCTCTGGGTGCTCCAGTTTCCCCCACAGTCCAAAGATGTGCGCTATTGACCTTATTCTTCAATGTGGAAGTGAGCTCGTTTTTGCAATTGTTTTAAAACTTCAAATTCAGTTGCCTATGGGAGAAATGACAAGGAATATTAAACGGCAGAAAACAGTCAAACTACTTTCTCTTCAAACAATTTTTTGCATGACTATACAGACAAAGTAGATTAATATAATTTAAAATAAAATATCAGTTTGCAACATCAAGCAGCAAAACGAGCTGTTTTTAACATCTAAAAATGAATGGAAGTTTTGACCGGACATAGTAAGCCATCTGGGAATTTTTGGCATACTCTTTTCAACATACTACGATTTGGGACATATTATTCTATTTTCACACACTATTTAGGACGAATATGCTGATTGGGACGCACCATTTGAGTTTACAATCACAGAATATTATTTTTGGGTTAATGGTTAATTATTTTTACATATTTAATTGGATTGAACATAAAATAATTACCCCCCCCCCCCCCCCCCCCTTTTGGTTGTAAAGATGATGTTCTTTAATAATTTACAGAACCCTTTTCCTCAACAAACCTTTGTGGAATTAAAAGTTTCCAGAGAGCAATAACAGTTAGGTTCTTCATGAAACCACTGATGCCAGTGAAGAACCTTTACTTTTAAGAACGGATCATGTTCACATTAATCTGTCAAAACCTTGACATAATATTTAATCTGTAGGAATAAACCAGTTTCACTGTGACTCTTAATACTGACTATACACAATGTTCTCTAAACTCAGAGTCATTGAACTTGACTTGGTTTTCGGTGCCAGATTCTGAAATTAGATTTTACTTTGCTCCCATCAGATACTTATTGAATCACTTCAACTTCTTCACTGTATCCCATTAGTGTCTGAAAGCAAAAGCAGGGCAGAGAGCTTTCCGTCCCAAAGAATCTTTTCTTCCCAAAGTTTCGCTGCGTCTCAGTCTGACTCTCATATGATCTGGGGAGCCACTTTAGAAGCTGAGAAATATGAGTGTAAAACCAAAATAGAACATCTGCTGGAAAATGTGTCTAGGATTGTATCTTTCAAACAAACGATTATGTAGGATTCCTCTGCTACTGAGCTTCAGGCAGGTTGTAATGGAAACCCAATTCCTGGATCTGGTAAAGACATTCATTTTCAGTCCTCCAAATATTTGGCCATGTTCAATCTAATCTCCATGCGTAATGACCAAAGGGAGTTAAAGAACCAAGGTTGTGATCTGTTATAAAAGACCGTAAGGAAGCTCTGTGTTCTTGGAAAAAGCTCAAATTGAACCAAATTTAGTGGCCATATTGCCGGTTCCGCCGGCCTGGACCTGACAGCCCCACGGGGTAAGACTGATTATCATGAGAATAATTGAGAGAGAGGAAGAGTCAGCGCTGCTTTTAATAGAGCTGTTTCTATCTTCATACTGATAAATAATGCACAGCAGTCAGCATATTTGGATTTAACGGATGATATTGACCTTTTTGGGCAGATAGTGAGAGTGGTGTGAGATGAGTAGAGAGAGGGAAAGAGAGACTGAGAGAATGAGAATGAATTAAGAGTGAGGGAGGGATCGAGAGAGACAGCCTTGAAGGCCAAACAATCAATCATGCTGATATTGTTGATTTGCCTTGCATATTGTTATGAAAATCACAAACAAACATAGATTATGGTGTGACAAAGTCAATTTAACATTGAAGAAATAAGTCATTGTTTTCTTGGAAGCCTACAGCCATTTTTATTGCTACACTGCATATGCTATCAAGTGAAATTCAGATGTGAGGTTTTAGGTGAACCAAGATTGTCGTGACACTTATGATGTCATTTGTGAACTGTGAACAAAATCCTCAAAGCTGATTGGTCAAGCGGTGATACAAGAGTGTATAAGCAGACGGTTTTAAAGCTTTTCATTTCAATTGACTCTTTCTGGTGGCTACATTGTCATGCCACAGCGAAGTAAAGCTGCAGTCATGTATGGAAGACCATCAAGACCAAAACTCCAAACTCTGATCATGTGAAAGTGTATAGGTATCAACAAGCACAACAGCCAATGATAGTACAATTTTTTAAACTCTATTAGGATATATGTCGAAATATCTGTAAGATACTATTTTAATACTGTAAAAAAGCCTCATTAACGTATATAACATGTCAGTTTAAACATTCATTCATTCTCCGTCGGCTTAGTCTCTGAATTATCGCTACAGCGGAATGAACCGCCAACTACACCACAATGTGTTTTATGCAGCTTATGCCCTTCCAGCCACAGCCCATTACTGGAAAACACCCATACACTTGCTCATTCACACACACACTCATACACTACAGCCAATTTAGTCCATCCAATTCCCTTATAGAGCATGTCTTTGGACTGTGGGGGAAACCAGAGCACCTGGAGGAAACCCACACCAACACTGAAAGAACATGCAAACTCCACATGGAAATGCCAACTGACCTTCTTACTGTGAGGTGACAGTGATAGCCACCATTGGTCTGCCCCAATTTAAACATGTAAAAGGAATTGTACAGGCATAGGAATGGTATAAGGTATAATATGACATCACACTAAATATGCACCATCAGCTTACTATATTTAGTTTACTCCAGTCCTGTAAATGTGAAGTTTAGGGCCCACTTTAAATTAAGTGGCCTTAACTAAAATGTGTACTTACACCAAAATTAATAATTTGTTACAATGTACTTATTGTGTAAATACATGTTTTTACGTCATACTTATACCTGATTAAATACCTGTATGTAATTACATATGTAATTAATTTCTGTAATTACATTTGTAAATACACTGTTGACCATCGCTTACACCTTATCCCACCCTTAAACTTACCCATACCACCAAACTTGTCCTTAACCCTACCCCTATCCCAATTCAAGAGCACCACAAGTGTTCTCAAATACATTATGAGCACAGTAAGTATATTGTATTTATTTTTTGATGCAAGTACATAGTAGTTAAGGCCACTTAATATAAAGTGGGACCAAAGTTTAATTCAGAAAAGAGGTAACATTGTGATTATTTGATCTTTACTTGATAAATGTTCAAAGTACACTTGATATCACAAAATACAAAGAAGAAATGATCTAATTTTGGAGTGTTTTTTCCTTCTATGAATAAAGCAAGTGGCTGTCTTCAATAAATTACCGATTTTGTTTAAATAAATAAATTGGATACTTCTTTCTGCTGACTAACCAATCAGATTTGAGGATGTGATTGACTTTTGAATATTTGAATTTGAATATTGCACCATAATTAACACACTATGTGTGTAAAACATCAAATCTGTATTTCATGTGATACCAGATGGAATGTGGCAATAAACAATGCTCTGCTTCCAAAGAAACACTGACTGATTTCTTCAATGTTAAATTGACCGTGTTTGTGAGTTTCATACTGTACTCCTAACTTCTTAGTAGATGAAAAACAAGGCCTATATCTGTATAAATATTATCCATTAAAAGTAGGTCAAAAGAACCACTGCAGGGAATATGCAAGTTTGGAATCAGTCATGGCAGCCTGCATATAAAATCACATAGGCCGTGTCCAAAATGCTCACTCGCTCACTTTCCTTCGGCTTAGTCCCTAATTTATCAGGAGTCACTACAGAGGAATGAACCCCCAATTACTCTGGCATATGTTTTATGCAGCGGATACCCTTCCAGCTCCAGCAGAGCACTGAGAGTACACTAACTTGTGCACTCCCAGTGCTGGGAAATATTCAAACACTCTTATTCACACACACACACTCATACACTACAGCCAATTCTGTGGGGGTAGCTGGAGCATTTGGAAGATTCAAACACAGCGAGATCATGCAAACTTCAGACACGACCTTCTTGCTGTAGGGCTAAAGTGTTAAAAATACTGCATCCAGTATAACTTTGAGACTGTTAAATGTTTTATGTTTAATGTGTATGTGTTGCCTAAATGCATTAGGCTGGAAGTAATAGGCTGGTGTTGAGAATGAAGTGACAACTGAGTGGAGTGGAAAGTTGGAAAACAGAGATGGACACATCCATTGTTAGCAATGCTATTGTTAGCAATACCAGTCAATAAAAACATAAAAAAATGTGCCATTTTGCAAAAAAAAAAAAAAATGTGCTGACGTATCATATCCACAGATATAGGTTTGATGAAACTTTGTGCATCATTGTGTTTATTGAGACACACAGACAAACACAAGTGCTATAATAAACTATATATTATGCATGTTTCTGTTCTGTTGCGGCCATATTGGGTTATAAAGTAGTGATTGTTGTGACTGTGACCTGAGGGTGTGCTTTTGACTTACAAGTTGAATGTACCCTGTTTGTTTCATTTACTTTTTAGACAAAATTCCATTAAGCAGTTGCATCAATGTGCTGCCATTCGGACAGCATGTATGAATCAAACACACAGAACTGGATAATTTCCTATACAAGGAGAATCTCCCTTCAGGGCTTGAAGGAAAAGTTCTGAAGGAGACCTGATAGTAAATCAACTCTGTACATCAAGGGTGTGAAGATGAAATTCCAGTGGGTTATTATTATTATTACTGTTGTTATTATTATTATTATTATTATTATTAATAATAATAATAGTAGTAGTAGTAGTAATAGTAGTAGAATTTTACTCATTACTGTAGTGCAAGAGTATCTACTGTAAATAAAAGTGTAAAAATAATGTGAAAAACTGTGTAAAAAAGTCAAATAAAAAAGTATTAAAACACAATTTTTCTCAGAAAACATCTAAAGCTTCTGTTGACTTGTCAGTAACAACCAAAGTAATCCACAAATACAAAGAAAACAAAACTATTTTGTTTAGAAATTAAGTTATGTGTAAATGAAATGACACAGGTAAAAAGTATTGAACACATGAAAAAAGGGAGATGTAAAAGGGAGACACAGAAAGCCCAGACAGCAGCTGAAACCTCTCAGTAGTTAGAAAGCAACTCTGCCCCTTCAACCATCAATCTCACATTATCAGGATGATGAAGATGAAACCAGTTCTGGAAAAACATGACCCAAACACAAGAAGCAAACTATATATAAAAAATATATAAAGCTGCTAGATCGGCCCAGCCAATCACCTGATTTGAATCCAATTGAAAATAAGAATTAACGATCAGAGTTAATAGAAGAGCCCCACAAAACCATCAAGATTTGAAGACTCTGTTGAGTTATAGGAAAATTACACTTGAGCAATTCATTTGACTCCATTGTCCATACAAGATCAGTCTCAAAGCTCTCTTTAACAAGACATTTGAAAGTATGAAAGTTCTCCTTGTGTCATTGCATTGTTATTACACAGAACTCATTTTTCAGATTTTCCTCTGTTTTGGCTTTTTAGATTGTTTGTTTGTTTGTTTGTTTTACATAGGGGTTTGACACCTTTTTATCAGACAGGACTGTGTGTGAGGCAAAAAGGGGCAAAATAGCCTTTCTATCACTGTTAAAAGGGGAGAGACCTTGAGCTGGGAATCGAACTTGGGTCACTGGGAGTACCTCAGTGCTACATGCATGTGTATGCAAATACATTAACCAGGAAAAAAATATGATGTGTTCAGTACTTACCCACTGTATGTGAGTATCTATATAAGTTATTTTTGCATGTACGTATGATCTGTACGTGTATCTGTATTAAATCTACAGAAATCACATATTAAAAAAATGTTTCACACATAACAGGTTTTATTTGGTTTCATGTGTTTTCTTCTGAATGTATCGTCAGGTCATAGGGGACACTTCTGGCCTACTGTTTTAGGAATAGTGTGAATCAGACATACCACCAAGTATTTTTTGTTCATTATATAGTAGTGCTGTTCAAGCCTCGTCTGGGTCAGTTGGCATTTCTGTGTGAAGTTTGCATGTTCTCCCTGTGTTTGCTTGGGTTACCTCCGGGTGCTCCGATTTCCCTCACAAGTCCAAAGACAAGTGAACGTGAATTCTCTAGGTAAATTTGGTCAGCTAAATTGGCTGAATGTGTGTGGATGAGAGTGTATAAGTGTTTCCTAGTGATGGGTTGCCACTGGAAAGGCGTCCACTGCATAAAACATCAGCTGGATAAGTTGGCGGTTCATTCCTCTGTGGTAACCCCAGATTAATTAAGGGACTAGCCGAAAAAAATGAAAGAGTAAATCAGTCATTTGAATCTGCAATTCAACAAAAAATGAGTTATTAACTTGTTACTACCAAGTACAGCAAACTTTTAAAATATTTCAGCGAAATGAGCCCATATCTTTTGATTTATTTGATTTGATTGAAGATACTGCACTCTTGATTGTTCAATGTTGCATAAAGAAGTGTATTTATATGTCATTTTATCTTTATAGTCAATGGAAACGCTTTAGCTGAAGTAATGACAGGCACTGCAGTTCCCGGAAGACATATTGTAAGGCACACAGATCTGCAAACTTCATACATTTATTAAGATGCATCGCTTGTTGCATTTCTCATTTGTAGGTCAGTTAGGATAAAAGCATGCTAAATGAATTAATGTAAATGTATTCTTTCTATGTCATTCTCAATAACTCTCTTTTTCTTCTCCCAGCTACCATCATACAGCATGTCAACAGTGTCTCACTGTGCTTGTCTGATTCTTTAATTTGGATTGGTGGTGCCCTTTTGTTTTAATAGATGGCTCTCATCCAGCTTTTTTTTTACAACTGCAGGGACACAAATCCTCTGGCATTTCCTCTGAGCATTAGAAGTTACACCGCATTATATTATCATCTTGCCCTGTTGGAGCAATTGTGAAGTTATTGCTTTTTGGAGTGGAAATATCACAAAGACAGGAAGTAGAGTTCGGTGCTACCTATAGCCACGGGTCAAATCACAGATATGACAGAAATGGGATGGTTAGTCTCAGCGGAGAGTCTCGAATCAGTAATTGACTGTGATATTTACACTAAAAGATTGTTCAGTGAGTTTAAATGCTCACCAGACGACAAATTGATGTTTTGTTCTTAATTAAATCTTTAAGTACATTCTTTTAAATGAGAACTACCAACAGCACATACTAAACTTGCACTAAAATGCAGGAACATGCATCTGACATTAACTAAAAAACAGCGCCATCTAGTGGATCATTGTACAATTTGTTGTTTTTGTGTTTTAACGCCCTTAAAGTTGGATAGAGATGGATAAATGTTTTATCTGACATAAAATAGATGAGATTTTAAAAATGATTTGTATATTAAACAGTCTGATGTGTTTTCGTGCTCTTTTTTGTACAACTTCAATGCTTTTGAATGAAAACAATGGAGAGACCGTATTAATCAATCGATCGACGGTATATTAATAATAATAATACGCTTTGTGCAAGTCGTGTATGTTTCTGAAAGGTGTGTTAGAATCGTGTTGGGTTGATTTTTATATTCGCATCTTTCAACTATGAAGTGAGCTGCGATACATGCAAAATGATCTTCGAAACATATGTACAATATAAAAGTCCCTTCACCTAATCTGAACAGTCCTTCAAGATATAAATGGGCTAATTTAGAAACTTAGACATTAAAAATATTTAAAATTTTAATTTCTTAATTTGGATAATATTTAGTTTGCAAAAATACCTAATTAAAAAAAAGTCTAAATGTACATACAAGTATATTTAGCATTTCAGAAGAAAGAAAGTACAGAATATATTTACACTTTACAAATATTAAAAATATTTAACCACCTATAGATACGCTCGCAAGTTATACATTAGTCAAGAAGTGTATCCCAAAACATAGAAATTACTATTTTAACTATAAAGACAGCTTTAATTTTTAACCTGTATTTAATGACAGTTTTAATGACGAAATCCTTATTCTTATTGTTGAAAAAATAAGTAGGACAAGCCATTTTTCATGTTTTGAAATTTGTTTTGTTGTTAGCATATAACGGGATGCAGCCATACAGACACTGACGTTTATCTAAAGATTTACAAAAACGTTTTTCTTGTTTCTCAGCCATATTTATGAAACTGACTTTACAATATTTGCTGCAGGGGTCGAAGCAAGCGGAGGTCTTTCCTTCCCAACAGGAAAAAAAGGAGAAGGGGGAGAAAGAAAGAAAGGTCTACACAGGAAAAAAGGTGGTCCCACTCCGAAAACACCGTTTCCAAGCAGGCGGTCTCAATTTCATACTTTTCTTCTCGTATCGCTTTTTCCCGAAGTCATACAAACACGTTTACAACCATTTTTGGACGGAACATCTTTATGTTAGCAAATACAAAAGGGATGCAGTTTTTAGCCGAATTAAAGTTTTAGAAATGCGGTAAAGTGAAGAGAAGAGCTGTAACTGGGGTGAGGAGGCTGGCGCTGGGAATCTCGCCTTTCTACTCCCACCATCGCCAGTAAGAAAATACACTCTTAAGGTAATTTTCACCTTTGTTTGGACTTTTAAAGTTTCGTGTTAGAGTTTTAAGATGACTTTGTTGTCGCTAAAATCGGCAGAGTACGAAAACCGTAATGATTTATTGCGATTTTGTCCCAGGCCTCGAGAAAACAATTGATTTGTGCTGGACGGGGAGGGTTTTTCTGATTTTGGGGGGTATATCCGCCTTATCGTTGACTTTAAAGCGTTTTAACAGTTTAACGACTCTGTAATATGCCTGGCTCCGTTTAGGCCTGCAGCGGCTAACGGAGTTAAAGAAGAATGTTTCGAGTTGATTTTGAGCGATGAATAAGTGAACAAGTGTCTCACTTTGAGTCTTTGTGGGGGGCCCAGCGATTTTTAATGGCGAAGTTTAAAAGTTGTCTATACGTTAAATAATACTGTGGTAAAAGTTTAGTAAGTGCTCGACTGATGTGTTTTAGTTGCGCTAATACGATTATTGGTTGCACAGTTACTGATTTTTCTCGTTTTTCTGATGTGGTTATTACACAGCGTCGTAAACCGCTTATCACAATAACTCCAAATATCGTCGTTTCACTTTTTTTAGTGAGATCTAATACGGTTAAACGCACTATTACGATTAATGGATTGCACTTAATATTATCTTTGTAACATTTTGTAAACTAATATATTTTATCTCTCTGTTTTCAACTATGGAAGTTGTCTGTCTGTTATCTGTCTGTCTGACTGTCCTAACAAATGTAATGTCATTGCAGTTAGGTTGTTCTGTCCGTCTGTCTGTCTGTCTGTCTATCTATCTATCTATCTATCTGTCTGTCTGTCTGCCTGCCTGCCTGCCTGTCTGCCTGCCTGTCCTAACATAAATGTAATATCATAGCAGTTATGTTATTCTGTCTGTCTGTCTGTCTGTCTGTGTCTGTTAAGTTTAGCATATTTGTATGTGTTAACATGTGAGATAAACAGTCTATTTCAAATGTAAAATTTCTTATTCGAGTTATGCATGAAATTTAGTAGGTAATTTTAAATATAAATAAGTAGACTATATTAAATTGTTACAAACAGATTATTTAGATGTTTAAATATCACTTTGATCTTGCTTGATAGCAAACACAAGCTACTTTGCACACTTTCTGTAAAATGCATACATCATATAGGCCTACTTAACATATATATAATGCTATGTAAGCAAATATCTTACAATGTGTAAGGTTTTTCTCTTCTTTTTATTTCAGATTATTATCCATAAAATTGTCATTGGTTGAAGTTCAGATAATTCTGGAGTATTGTCTGGAGTAGTGTGTGACTGGACGTGTCCTCTCGTGGCATTTGCCGGTGTGGCACTGCACCGTGCACCAATTGGATGTTGCCTGGGAGATGAGGATGTGCTGCTGGCACCAGGAAGGACGGATTTTGACGTGATGGGGTGCAGGACAAGCAAAGTCCTCCCAGAACCACCCGTTGACGTTAAGCTTGACCTAGTCAAAAAAGTAGAGCCGCATCAAACGGATGTCTACAAAAACTTCATCAAATATGATGGTAGCGGTGAGAAAACAGGCTCACCATCCCCTCAGGGTCAAAGCCAGGCTGTTGCAAAGGTGAGCCAGTCCCCTCCACCGGCTAATGACCAGCCAGAACCCGCCGACTCACACCGGAAAAAAGTAGCCAAATACAGAGCCAAATTTGACCCTCGAGTGACTGCCAAATATGACATTAAAGCTTTGATAGGTCGGGGCAGTTTCAGTCGGGTAGTACGAGTGGAACACAGGAGCACACGGCAGCCGTACGCCATCAAGATGATCGAGACCCGCTACCGTGAAGGCAGAGAAGTATGTGAATCTGAACTTTGCGTCCTAAGACGTGTGCGCCATACTAATATTATCCAGCTAATGGAGGTGTTTGAGACAGCTGAGCGGGTCTACATGGTGATGGAGTTGGCCACCGGTGGAGAGCTGTTTGACCGCATCATCACCCGCGGGTCTTTCACAGAAAGGGACGCCACACGGGTGCTTCAGATGGTTCTCGATGGGGTGAAGTACCTCCATACATTGGGCATCACACACAGGGACCTAAAGCCGGAAAACTTGCTTTACTACCATCCTGGTGCTGATTCCAAGATTATGATCACAGACTTTGGCTTGGCCAGCACGCGGAAGAAAGGGGACGAATGTTTGATGAAGACTACCTGTGGAACACCTGAGTACATCGCTCCTGAGATACTCGTTCGCAAACCGTACACTAATGCAGTAGATATGTGGGCACTGGGTGTCATTTCCTACATTTTGCTCAGTGGAACCATGCCTTTTGAGGACGACAATCGAATGCGTCTCTACCGACAGATCCTCAAAGGAAAATACAGCTTCTCTGGGGAGGTAAGGACTGTAAGAATACTACGGTTATGTTTTAGCTGAAGTATTTATCTAAAGTGACTTTGCATTCAAGGCTTTTTGCTGGGAATTGAACTTGTGACATGCTGTAGAGTTAACGAAAACCAAAAGAAAGGTTTAGTTGTTCTTCGTGACCACAGCAAATGTACTAAATGTGTGTATAAATATAAATGCAAAATCTGAAAATAAAAAAAAGTAAAAACTTGAAAGCTTAGTTAAAATGGATATATTTAAACAACAAGCATGTAGGCAATCTCAAAGGGGTAAATAAATACTCTTTCAACTTTGAAATGCTTGTGTCACAGGAACAGATTATACAGTTAAGTTTAAAATTACTCATAAAGTATAAGCTAAACCAAAAAGTATAATTCACAGAAAATAAAATCTTTTTCATGAAATGCATTAAAGTAACTAAAAATGGTAAAACTTTCGCCAGAGTGGCGAGCTGCCTGGATTGGATTTAAGAACATATTTTCAACAATAAAATGTAATTTGCAGACATTAGCCATTTAAAAAATTAGTTCATGTGAACTAACGATAAATTTTAGTTTTCCAAATGTGAATCTGTTTTACAGGAGTAAAGCACAAAATAAGGATTAATTGTGGTGATAGTTCAATTGGCTGGAGTAAACTATTCTGGTTATACCATGGTTACAAGCACATGAATACTCTTGACATTTAACATATTTTGTGACATTTGGCAAGTTTTTGTCATCCCTTTCCCAACTCAAACCTCCATTGCAAAATAGAGTGCCAGTAAAGTTCGCGTGCACCGGAAGTTGCTTAGACTCTTATTTCAGCATATTGATGTAATTCCAACTATCTGCTTGTTAAGTGTGACGTCACGTGAAGCGGCTACTGAGTCCGGGTAACTCAACAAATGGTAATAATAAACGTTTATATAGTGATGTAATACTTTTGAAAATCATGATCTAGGCATGGGCCGGTATAAGTTTCTGCCGGTATGATAACCTTGGATAAAAATGTCACGGTTTCACGGTATCACAGTATTGTGTTTACTGCTCTAAAATATATTCTTTTTAAATGTCTGGCTAAAAAACTAGAAGTCTTTTCCCCTTTGAACACATTATATTAAATTTTTTTTAAATTTATAATATTTTGGAGCAGTAAACATGTCAGGCTAAATAATTACAATGAATCATTGACTTCTGCTGCCTTTATTTGTTTCAAAAACACATTCCTTTACAATTTATAATGGCATCTTTGGATATTTTTTTTCTGCTGAAGATACTGTTGTCCTAAAAAAATATTTAAAAAAGAATGAAATAATACCTTAGGAATGGTATTACAGAAAAGTTTGGCGGTATGAAAACCTTGACTTTTCCAAACCGCGGTATATCTTGAAAACAGTTATCGTCCCATGCCTATCATGATCACAATATATATATATATCTATATATCTATGCCTAATATTTGATGGCCAGAAAGTGATACATTTTTTTATAAACTGGTAAAATATTGATGTCTGTGATGCAGCTAGTCCAGAGACTGTTGTGTACACCATGGGTTTATATAAAATTGACTTTAATTTGTGATTTGACTAAAAAGTAATAAGCAAATATTTTCTCAATTCAAATGAGTAGGGGCTTGGACCAGGAAACAGTATTCCATACGTCACGCCGATATTGTGGATATTAAGTAGGGGGCGGTTCTTTCTTTTGGCGCATCATTTCCTCAAAGCAAACTAATGAAAAGAGGTATGTGGTTAAGAATATCATGGCTGAAGCATCAAACTGACATCATTAGAGAGGGACCACCAAACACGTAAACAAATGATCAGACTTTGATTGAAGATTACTAAAACATTTATTTTTAGTGGTTTAACTTGCATGTAATAATTGTTCACCTAAAGCAGGGACTTCCAATGTCTTCAGCCGACGACCAGCAAATAACACTACCAGGGACTCGCAATCTCCGCTATCCTCTGAGGTGGTTATAAACTTACAAGTGCTGTGCACAATGGAGCACACACACCAACAGGCCTAAAAAACACAATATATTTTAACCCATACGTGTCAAACTCAGTTGCTGGAGGGCCGCAGCTCTGCACTGTTTTGCTCCTACCCTGATCAAACACCACTGATCCAATTAATGAAGATGTTCATGACTCTTGAATACCTCGATTATTTCTATCAGCTGTGTTTGATTCCCTCCAGGAATTGAGTTTGAGACCTATGGTCTAACCATAACATTTTTTATAGTAATTTTATAATTTGCTGCCATCATACATGGAATTCAGTTGTTATTTGTATTTTTTATGCATGCACTGTATGTGAGTGCTGAATAGGTGTTAGAAAGTGTAACATGGTGGCGTAAAATTGATCTGCTGTGTCTTTAATCTAATCACACAGGGGTTGCAATCCAAAGGTTGATTGCTTTTTATTTGCATGTTGTTTTTTTAACTATTAATGACAATTATTTTTAATCTTTTAAAGTATATGGATAAAATAAGGTACTGCTCATTTAATTAATTTTCCTTATTGGCTTTGTCCCTTTTTTATCAGGGGTTAAACCATTCACTTTTTTGGCACCTGTACACTCTCGCATTTAAACACACTTATACATTACGGCCAATCTAATGTAACCAAACTAATGATCCTCACTCACTGTTGTGCGACCCCCACTTTGGGAACAACTGATCTATATTATAACAATGTGTGCTAGCAAAATAAACACTGTAAATTTAGATTTTACACAAACTTTAAGCCATCAATAGCTTAGTGCAGTTCTGATATATTAAAACTGTATGAATTACCTGCATCTCTCTGCAGTGTTCAGCAGCAATATCTCTACTAATAGCAATTTATTGGCAAAATCATTGCAGTGAACTGTGGTGAAGTTCTGAACTAATTTCCTGCAGGACTATGTGACAGATAGACTACTATAGTACAGGTTAATGTCAGCAGTGTGACAAAACAAAGTGACAATATATATCTGAAGTACTCAGGTTCATTTGTGGTGATGATTTTTGGTCTGTATCATCTAACAATATCATTACTACTTTAATACTATCAAAAGTAGGGCTGAACAATATATCGTTTGAGCATCTATATTGTTTGTGTATCCACAATACTCACATCGCAGGCTTAGATTATTAAAGATTAAAGGATTAAAGACCATGCTGTTTTACATTTGATTGTTCAATTTCTGTATTTGAACAGTGTTTGACTGCCAAGAAAAGCATAAAGCGTTGCTCATTTAACTTTTTAAATACGCTAGTAGTTTATTACATTTTATACAGATGCACTGCATAGAAAAAGACTTGATCATTCCAGTCAATCTAAATTTATAAAATATTTCCAAATAGAGCTAATCAAATCATCTGGTGAAATTATATTCATATCACAATAAATATCGCAGCAAAATAAAATATCTCAATGTCACATTTTTCCAAAATCGTGCAGCTCAAATCTTAAGCCCTAATTTCTTAATTTAAAGCATTTCTTCTCAGGAAACACTGCGTTCTTTCCCCAGTAAAGATGTAAAACGTGACAAGAGTTGCATATGTCACATGATGATTTTTAATGTTTTTGTTAAACAACAGTATATCAAACATAGTCTGCAGCCAAATAAATAGACTCATTCATTCATTTTCTTTTTGGCTTAGTCCCTTTATTAATCCGGGGTCGCCACAGCGGAATGAACCGCCAACTTATCCGGCATTTGTTTTACGCAGCGGATGCCCTTCCAGCCACAACCCATCTCTGGGAAACACATCCATACATTCTCATTCGCACACATACACTATGGACAATTTAGCTTACCCAATTCACCTGTACCGCATGTCTTTGGACTGTGGGGGAAACCGGAGCACCCGGAGGAAACCCACGCAACCACGGGGAGAACATGCAAACTCCACACAGAAATGCCAACTGGCCCAACCGGGACCTGCCCCAACCGGGGATCGAACCAGCGACCTTCTTGCTGTGAGGCGAACGTGCTACTCACGCGCCACCGTGGCGCCCCAAATAAATAGATACTTTCACTAAAACACTGGAGAAAATGAGAATATGTAACTCAGACCTCTCAAGAAACCAGGTTTGTGGAAACATTTTTTCTTACCACATACAGCTATAAACAATGTAGTAATAATTAGGAAAAGTAATTGTAGTTTTCAAAAGAAAGACAACTTAAATTTGAAGTAGTTAACACTATGTTTATGTGGACACCAATAATGTGATTTTAATACGATGAAGACAATACTCTGATTAAGAGTCTACCATGTAAACAGTGACTTTTGATTAATTTAATCCAATTAAGGTCATAATCGAACTAAACAGAAATCGAATTGAGAAGTGGAGTATGCAGATTTTAGTTGCATTGTTGAAGTGCAGTACAGACATGTGAACACTTTAATCAAACTATCACCGTCATGTAGAATTTTCGCCGCATTTTGCTACAGGATAATCTATACACACACGGCTGTTTGACACTCAGCACCTCTCTGCACCTACCGAGTCAGTGCAGGATCACAGACACCTGCATCGCGTAATGCAGTTTTTTTTCCTGTACGGCTGCGGTATCAAATTCCATTAAAACAACACTCTTCCAGCAGTTCATACTCACATCCAACATCTCGTTTGTCACAGGGGGCATGCATGAAATGTTCCTGAATGAAAGTGAAAGTGCCAAACTGCAGTTAAAGTCATCACATTAAAAACAAAATACCTGAAATTACATGAAACCCCATAGGAAATGTTGATAGCGTGGTGACGCAGAGACTTCAAATGATGTCTTTGCTTCGAACTATGTGCTATGTAAAACGGGATTAGGCATGGGGCTGTATAAGATTTTGATGGTATGATAACCCTGGATAAAAATATCACGGTTTCACGGTATTGTGTTTACTGCTCTAAAATATATTCTTTTTAAAGTCTGGCTAAAAAAAACCTTTTTCCCCTTTGAACACAATATAGTTTATTTTGAGAAACAGTTGAAATATTTTGGGACAGTAAACATGTCAGGCTAAATAATTCAAGTGAATCATTGACTTCTGCGGTCTTCGTTTGTTTCAAAATCACAGATGTCTTTACAATTTACACCTAAAAAAAAAAAATGTAAATAAAAAATCTTACACATACATTAGGAATGGTATAGCAGAAAATTTTGGAAAATTTTTCCAAACCGCGGTATACCTTGAAAACGGTTATCGTCCCATGCCTAAACGGGATCATGAAAGCAACATTCAAAAAAGCAACTTATGTAAACACCTTAATCATATTATTGTCTTATTTAGATTAAGGCAAATAATTTGATTACTGACGTCCATGTCGCCATTGTTACTGCTTATGGGAAAGGTGATTATATGTTGTTGTTTTATCTTAGATACCAATGCTTTCTAGGGCTGTGCAATATAGACAAAATAATCATATTGCGATTTTTTTTTAACTAATATTGCCATTGCAATTTTATTTGCGATTATAGTATTAAGTTTTAATAAATAAAACTGTAGTAAAATTGTTTTTAAAACAGACAACATAAAATAAATTAAGATTAACTAAACTTCACCTCTAGTTAAAAATATACTGTACACAGTAGTACTAACTGCATGAAAAAATAAAGATTAACCTCAATTCCAGTCATAACCATAAAAAAAAATTAACGTAAATCAAAACCACATATTCAATTCTTCCGCTCAGCTTCGTCGTGCGCGGAGTGAGCTCTGATTGGTTAACATCTTTCTCCCGCTCAGCTTAGCTGTAAATGCCCAGTGTGCTGCGTCAGCTCTGATTGGTTAACATATTAAAATCATGAGCACAAGAACGTGAACAAAAATCTAAATAAATTAATAGATAAAATTTCAGCCTTTGCGATTTAGGAATTGCATGTGCTTCAATCGTGATTTTTGTGCGATTGCGATTAATTGCACAGCCCTAGTGCTTTCTCATCTTTGATTTCTTAGTATTTTGACTTTATTTATATATTTAATCTTTTTAAAAGTACAATTACTGGAAAGATGAAACCATTTCGACTTCCCTGATTCTAACTTCATCATCCAATCGGAATCAAGCTTTCAACAGCACTATAGTGAAATTATATCACGGACTTTTGATAACATAAACTAGCAATTACCAGTTGTTTTTATTTTTAGTAGCTAACACTGACAATGATTAACAAATACCATTAGAGATTGATCGTTAGTTTTAGTCAATGTATTCACCAATGGGACATCATATTAAAATGGTATATCTAAAATGGCACTAGTTGTATCTGAGCTTTTTGCATGTGCTGTAGGAGATTTATATGAGCAGCGTGGATCATATGAGCAAAACAAGGGTTCTGGAAGATTGGAAATACATATGTTTTTGATTAAGTATAGAAGTGCTATAAAGCATATGTTACTTGGTTTTATGAAACCCAGAGGTATTTGTGTGCCGTGTTGTTGAGCTCATTTGCATTGTACTAAATGATTAAATTGTTATTGGCCGACTGTTTTTACAAACAAACAAACTCTTATGAAGTATATGTATGTAGATGTTCACGTGTGGTTATGTTTGGCTTTAGATTTCCTTAAACTGCTCTGATGTGTGCGATTATGTGATGGTAAACTCTTTAACCCTACCTCAGGATGTGTGTTTTTAAAAATACTTTCTCCTGTGTCAGCTTGTTTGTGTGTGTTTAGAGACAAGTGTAAGTAAGCCATTTGTAGGCTGATTTTCCCGAAAAGTGTGAGCGCTGTGGCGTTTGGGGTTTGTTTGAGTGGCCTGACATAGAAACATTGACTGAACAAATGGTTTGAGTTTAGGGTTGCACTACCTGTTTGTCCATTGAGTGACAGCTGAGGGGAGGGACGTGGGGTGTTTACTAAGACTGTTTTTGCTGTTTTATTCAGTGCAGACACTCTCAAAACAGATTTTTTTTTAACATGAAAGTAACAAAAGCTTCAGTAACAAAATAATATAAAGATTTGAGAAAATTCTTGTTTTGTCAGTTTTTTTTATTTATAAAATAATCGAATTTATGTTGGACTTAACACTCACCGGCCACTTTATTAGGTACACCTGTTCAGCTGCTGGTTAAAGCAAATTTCTAATCAGCCAATCACAGGGCAGCAACTCAATGCATTTAGGCAAGTAGACATGGTCATGACGATCTGCTGCAGTTCAAACCGAGCATCAGAATGGGGAAGAAAGATGATTTAAGTGACTTTAAATGTGGCATGGGTGTTGATGCCGGACGAGCTGGTCTGAGTATTTCAGAAACTGCTGATCTACTGGGATTTTCACGCACAACCATTTCTAGGGTTTGCAGAGAATGGTCCGAAAAAGAGAAATATCCAGTGAGTGGCAGTTATGTGGGCGCAAATATCTTATTTATGCAGAGGTCAGATGAGAATGGCCAGACTGGTTCAAGCTGATAGAAAGGCAACTGTAACTCAAATAGCCACTCAATATGAACCGAGGTATGCAGAAGAGCATCTCTGAATGCACAACACGTCGAACCTTGAGGCTGATGGGCTTCAGCAGCAGCAGACCACACAAGGAGAACAGGAAACTGAAGCTACAATTCACACAGGCTCACCAAAATTGGACAACAGAAGATTGGAAGAACGTTGCCTGGTCTGATGAGTCTCAATTTCTGCTGTGACATTTGGATGGTGGGGTGAGAATTTGGCATCAACAGCATAAAAGCATGGATCAGTCCGGCCTTGTATCAGTGGTTCAGGCTGGTGGTGGTGTAATGGTGTGGGGGATATTTTCTTGGCACACTTTGGGCCCATTAGTACCAATTGAGCATCGTGTCAATGCCACAGCCTGCCCGTGTATTGTTGTCGACCATGTCCATCCCTTTATGACCACAGTGTACCCATCTTCTCAGGCTACTTCCAGCAGGATAACGCGACATTTCATAAAGCGCGAATCATCTCAGACTGGTTTCTTGAACATGAGTACTCAAATGACCTACACAGTCCCCATATCTCAATCCAATAGTGCAGCTTTGGGATATGGTGGGTGTACAGCCGACAAATCTGCAGCAACTGCGTGATGCTATCATGTTAATATGGACCAAAATCTCTCGGGAATATTTTCAGTACATTGTTGAATCTATGCCACAAAGCATTAAGGCAGTTCTAAAGGCATAAGGGGGTCCAACTCGGTACTAGTAATAAAGTGGCCGGTGAGTGTATAAATTATTGCATTTTTACACATTTGATGATTTGCATTTGATCTCCTGTAAACCTAAATTGACTTGTCTTTTTAAAAACAGTAGCAAAATCTGACAGTACATCTTTTTCCTCCAAAAAAGTGCTGCTTAATAGTAATGTACAGTTTATGCATTCATTCATTCATTTTCTTGTCGGCTTAGTCCCTTTATTAATCCGGGGTCACCACAGCGGAATCAACCGCCAACTTATCCAGCATATTTTTACGCAGCGGATGCCCTTCCAGCCGCAACCCATCCCTGGGAAACATCCACACACACACATTCACACTCATACACTATACGGACAATTTAGCCTACCCAATTCACCTATGCCACATGTCTTTGGGGAGAACATGCAAACTCCACACAGAAATGCCAACTGACCCAGCCGGGGCTCGAACCAGCGACCTTCTTGCTGTGAGGCGAACGTGCTAACCACTAGGCCACCGTGGTGCCCATGTACAGTTTAATAGCATAATATTTGGAACAATACATTTTACACATTATGGTAACTCCTGACTTAAAACACAATGGAATTGTTTTTTAACAACTACTTTTACTTCAACAGTGCTATAATTTTTTGTGAACAATGTGTTGCCACACGGCAAAACAAATTGTTGGAATACTTTACATATATACTTTAGGCATATTTGTCTAAAGCAACTTGCATTGTTTTCAGTGGATACATTTAATTTCAAGATCAAGCAATGACTAGAAACCAAAGTCATAACTAGAGCCAGACAGAATCTGCGAACATCATTTGCCTTTACTGCGCAGAGCTTTTTTTTTTTTTAATTCAGCAGATGTATGTATGTGGAATGATTTTGAGAATATAGTAACTAAAAACATGTGGAAAAAAGAGAAGTTTTTTCAACTTTTATTTAAGATTTACAATGCAAATCCAAATAGAACTACTTGTTTGGTAAGTAAAGTCTCTCATATACGCTAAAAGACAGAAAATATTACTTAATTTTACATATACACATTTAGCAGATGCTTTACAAACTGTAATTTACATAAACCATTAAAATGCTTCTATATTATTCAATCACATAAACATAAAAACTGAATAATATATATTTATGCACATTTACATGAATAAATAAATAGATAGAATGATGGGATTCCATGTGGTCCTAGTCATAACCCTGGCTTTAATTGGGTGTACATTATCCCAAATGTTTTGACGAATGTTCAGATCCAGTGAAATTTGCAATTTTAACTATGATAGAGACTGTGTCCTGTCACGATTCTAATGACGTCACAAACCCTTGAATTCCGATAGGGTTTTATAGAACTCTAAAATGTAATTAGCAGTGCGTCGTCCCCATGTAAACTCAAACAAAAAATCTGGAACTCATTGACTATGGCATAATAAAAGCTTTGCTGCTTTCAAGCCTTGTCATTCTCAACTGTCATCAGCAATTGCTTCAGTGCTCTCATTTTGATTCGATGGCTTTAAGCCTTACTCTGCTTCATGTTATTAGGATGATAAATTTTGTTTACTTTGCATGAACATAATTTCTGCAGGAGTCCTATAAAATGTTATGGAGATGACAACTCCCATGATTCCACACTCAGTCACAGGGACATCAAACTATGCCTTTGTTTGTTGTGAATATGTAAAAATGACATATAGACTATTTCAATGTGGTGATGTCATTGGCCCATGTACATTTTCTGCTTGTTATCAAACTATTTTATAACTGTAACAAAAGTCAAATCAGTCATAACTTAACGTTTAAACCACTGTCATGACATTATTTACTAATATGTGTACCTTTAGGGATTCTCTGAAGCTATGGTAACTAAAAATGTAAAACAGTAAATACGTTAGGACCATTATTATTGTTTACATCTCTCAAAATAGTCTATTAATCATCCAAAATTCATTAATATTCCATTCTATACTAAGCTACATTTCTATGACTGCAGATTCTATGATTCTGTCAGCTGTTTCCAACATTGTGGAAATCATAGGCCTCTACTGATGACTCATCCTGCACTACACAAACTTTTGCCTTATCAGATGCCCCCTAGAACAAGAATGACAGTGCCCCAGCGAAAATATCTGTCTACTTCTCTGCAGCGACTTGAGGTCAATGAGGTTTTCTACCCATCCATTCAGAAGTGCATTCCTAAATTCGAATTTCCCCCACAAAGCCACCATCTCAAAACACAACAGGCCATAATAGTTCTGCCTCTTTCTGCCTGCCTGTCTGTCTGCTGCCTCTTGTCTGCTCTGTTTCTATTCATCACAAAGGGCTTTTCGAACGCTTTAAACGCTTGCCAACCGTTCTGTGTTTGACCTTGGTTTTCCCAACGTGTTTATTTGCGTGCCTCTGTTTATTGTGCGAGTATTTGTATGCATGTTTTTGGTGGGATCGCGTGTGCTTTTATTTGGAGGAGTGTATGTGTGTGTGCTTGTGTCCTGTCATCATGTGTTATCCCGCTGTAACCCCCTGCATGAGCGTGTGATGTAAGGCCGCAGAGTTCCTGGCAGAGTGTGTGCGTCAGGGCCGCTCTGCTGCTGTGAGTCACAGGCAAGACGAATGTGGGCTGTGCAGGGAAAAGCCCTGGAGGAGTCATGCTAACCAACAAAAACCAAGCCATGTTTTGTTTTCTCTCTTGCTTATGGAGCTGCTAGTGTTTGGCCAGTTGTCATAACATACCAGGACGTGCACGGCTTGTCTAAAGATGTGCCTGGAAGAGTGAAATAATTAACTTAAAGGAACTAATTTGTTGCAGTTTTTGATTTGCCGAAAGCTTTATGTATTGATCCAGACAGTGTTGGCACAAGTGATATGATGTCTTTCGCTGAACTTAAGCTACAATATGCTCCCTAAAATCATTTGTTGCAGTATAGTTTCCAATTTCTTTTTACTTGCGACCCACTAAATCAGACAAGTAGTCAAAACCAGCAAAGATCTGAAGAACGGACTCCTGGAACTGAATGACTGTGGTACAATTGCTTTCAACCTCTGTCGTGCTCAACTGGACCCATTGACAGCCATGCGTTCAGCAAAAAAAAAATGTTTTAAAATTGTGGATTATTAAACCAATCAGCAAAATCGAATAGTGAACACATAGTAACACTTTATTAAACAATTTATTATATATTTCATGTTATTTAATTATACATAAAATGACTAGACATTTTGACATATATTAAGATTGTTATTCCTAATATAAGAGCTGGCCCATTGGTTGATCTATTGTTATACATGACTGATCCGTATTTGTTTGTTTGTTTTAAATTTTCATCCACATATTTCAAGATTAAATTGGTTTGGATTGGAAAAACTCTGGGCATTTGACGTACACAGAAAATGAAGTTATAATAAACAGTAATAAATACATGTTTGGTTTAATCTGAAGAAATTTTGAAAGAAATGTCACACTGTTGCAAAGTAGAGCATGCTTCTCAAAGTAATAATAATAATAGAACTTATTAACTTTAATAATAATAATAGTCAGATGACAATGGAGGTGAGGGTCCAAACACAGTTTATTAACATCTTAGAAAGGCAGGCAATGGTCAAACAGGAACAAACATGAGGGTAATCAGATAGCGTAGTCGTGGTCACAGGCAGAGGTTGTTGCAGGCGGCAAACAGGATAGGCAAAGAAACAAGGCAAGGATCTAAAAGCATGGTAAGCCTAGACAAAGAAAACAGTGTTACGGGTAAACATACAACAAGACTCAGCAATGTGTGTGTGTGTGAGAGAGGAGTGAATATATATGTCCATGTACTTAGATTTGTTTCCAGCTGTGTGTGTGCAATCAGGGAGAGAACTGGAACTGGTTTGTGTGTGTGTGAAGTGCATGATGGAATTTAAAGTCAAGTTCCATGACAGATTTATAGTTCTCCAGTGATCTCCAGCTTCTAGATTGCTGGTGATTGTGACAGTTTTTTAATAATGAATGATTGCAGATGTTCATCCATGTTTTACATTTTAAAATAATTATCTGAAATTTGAGAGGGATTATTTATTTGTTTAAAGTGTTAGAAATTCTAGTGTTAGATATATTGATGTATATCATTTTATGTCATATCAGCTTATGCATACATGTGCTACAACTATTGATCTTGGATCAGTTAATTTGAAGCTTTTATTTTTCCTTCCTCATTGCATCAATACACATGAAAAGTCTCCGGATGTTTATGGATGTATATATAATTTTATTTAAGCCATTTTCTTTTTCTCTTTTGCTTTCCGATAGCCATGGCCAAGTGTTTCCAATCTGGCCAAGGACTTCATCGACCGTGTCCTCACGGTGGATCCTAATGAGCGGCTCTCCGCGGGCCAGGCACTCAAACACCCCTGGATTGTGAGCATGGCAGCTTCCTCCTCCATGAAGAACCTGCACCGGTCCATTTCCCAGAATCTCCTGAAGAGAGCATCGTCACGCTGCCACAGCACCAAATCATCCCATTCCACTCGCTCCAGCCGATCCACCAAGTCCAGCAAGGCACGACGCCTTCGTGAAAAAGAGCTGCGAGAGCTCAACCGCCGGTACCAGCAGCAGTGCAATGGCTGAGAGTAAACAAGACAGCGTTTACTTTACTAAAAACAGTGGAGAGAGAGCAGAACAGTTTCCTGCTCCGTCGCCACAGAGCCAATTAGCAGAAAACCTCCTTCTAAAACTTCACTCGTTTTCTATTTTTTTCTGCTGTCTCTCTCTTGTTTATTATCTTTCATGTGAGTGTTTTATTTATTTATTGCTGGTGTATTTTCATGTTCGTGTTGTCTTTGGAAAAGATCTCATTCAGCATTTTACCTGATTGTATCTGTTGAACAGAATTTTACAAACGTTGCTGGAAGGACTAAGAATACACCTTCCTGATTTTGCTGTGAATTATTGTGTTATGTTACCCAGCCAGAAGATCGCTCTTCTGATGGGGGAAATGTGCTGTTTATTCATTATTACCAACAAATCACTATACATAGTGGTAGTTTTATTCTTACCTTAACATGACTTTGAACATGAGGGACGGTTAGAATCAAACCATTGGTAACTGCATGTCACATTTATAACCATACGTCTGCTGTTTAATTATGAGCCTTAATGCAATAGATTGCCCAAAAATCTAAATGTTTCTATCATTTACTCAGCCTTACTTTGTTCCAATATGCAAAAGAGGTTTTGATTAACCATTTCGGCATAAGAATCTTCATTTGTAATCTTTCTTTGCTTTATGTGGGAATATTCCAAGTTAAATGGCTTTGGAACAGCATGAAGCTGAGTAAATGATTACATGAAATATGGCAGTTAATTTACTCAACCATAGGCCATTCAAGATGTATGTTAACTTTTCTTTAATAGCAATACAATGTCTGGTTCCTGATGATGCATAGAGATCTTGTGGAGCAAAACTATTTGCAACATTACACTACAGCCTTTGCAAACAATTCTGAGTGTGCTTACATCAAGCTTGTTCTTGCATTATGCCATTTACATGGGTGCAAATGCCAATGTGAGCCAATGATGTGTGTTTATAATGGAAACGGAGGACAGGTGTTGTATTGTTCATCAAAATGGTCCTTGATTTTGCTTATCCTGGATGCTGCAATCAGTATAAATTAGTAAGATTGGTCTCATTAGTGTATCATCAGCAGTCACTGCTATTTTTTAATATGATTTACAAGGATCACAGTTTAAGTTAAAGACAATGTTGTTTTAATGAAGAAAAAAAACTTGGATGGGCTGAGAATGAGTACATTAACTGCAAATTAACTGTATCTTTAATTTGGTATGAAAATATCAAGGAGCTCTTCACTCTACACAATATGTGTGTTATTTATCCTAAATAAGATATAGCTGTCCCTTTTTTTGCAACCCACATATTATAAG
Source organism: Danio albolineatus (assembly GCA_903798035.1). Lineage (NCBI taxonomy): Eukaryota > Metazoa > Chordata > Actinopteri > Cypriniformes > Danionidae > Danio > Danio albolineatus. Next base: position 2,015,798 of record CAIGQQ010033930.1, on the reverse strand, counting down.
GATCAAAATGGTAGCATCAGTTGTTAATAGTCAAAAACAGTTCAAATGAACTTGAGATATAACTTTAAATCAGGTGTGTCAAACTTAATTCCTGGAGGGCCGCAGCCCTGCAGAGTTTAGTTCCAGCCCTGCTTCAACACAACTATCTGTAGGTATCAAACAGGCCTAAAGCACTCAATTGGTTTGATCAGGTGTGTTTTATTAGGGTTGGAACTAAACTTGGAGAGCTGCGATCCTCCAGGAACTGAATTTGACACCAGTGTTTTAAAAAGAGTTGGTTCACCAACCGTGCAGTCAAAATTCTGTCATGATGTACTGACCCCAAAGTTGTTCCAAACCGAAAGAAAAAATAAAAAACTCATCATCTGAACACAAATGTATATATTTGAACCAAATTTCTGTCTCTCGGTTGAAAGTCTGACCCTTTAAAACGTTAATAAAGACAAATGAATATGAATGAAGCAGTTTAATCCAAGTCTTCAGAAGAATCAGGATCACTGTATATAAAGAACAGATTGTAGTCTTTTATTAACATATAAAAGACCTGTTTGACACACAATAACAAACCTCATCAGATCTTGCTTAAGCTCAAAGATGTCATGTGACACTCCAAAATGAACCTCATTGGTTCTTTCGTGTCAAGCAAGCATTCCAAAGCTCTTATTACCAGATATTAAATAGTAAACACTGCTTGCTGATCAATGTTTTTATGCGAATAAATTAAATTCAATCTGTTCAATTTAGAAAGTAAAATACATTCTAAAATTTGTATTTGTCTTTTTGGTTACATTTAATAGCTAAATTCAGCTATTTTTAAAGTTGTCTCTTCTTTCTCTTTACGAATGTTTTAAAGCATCAGAGTTTGAATGAACTGGCTTTCAGTGGAGGTACAATCAATCAGATTTAATTGAAAATAGCATTAACACTTTACAACAAGGTTTCATTAGTTAACACTTAAATGAGTTAGCACACTTAAATGATGAACAATACATTATTACAGTATGTATTCATCTTTGTTAAGGTTACTTAATGAAAATCACTTTGTTCTCATTAACTCACAGTGGATTAATAATGTTAACAAGCACAATTTGGATTTCAGTAATGAGTTAACTATAATTAATAAATGCTGTACAATTATTGTTCATCTTTAGTTCATGTCAGTAAATACATTAACTTAAAATAATGAAACCTTAATGTAAATTTTGACCAAAGCATATACATTTGTGCTTCGAACATGAGGGTGGAACAAAAACAAGGTCAATTGATTTAAATTTTGGGGTGAACTAACCTTCGAAAACGACACAAAAAAAAAGTGTCAAATGTGCTATTCATATTCATGAGTTTTGACTATGAATCTTTAAATGTGGTCGGTGAAGAAACCTGCTGTGATTCTTAACTTCTGCAGTTGGATCTGCCTGTACATGTATTGCAGTAATTAATAACGGATGCTGATTGCTCTCTCAGTATGGGCGGCCAGTTTTGGAAAGCCCTGAATCACAATCGGTTGCTTTCTCTGCCACCAGCTGTTGTTTCTTGAGCAAGACACTGAACACCATGAAGGCCTTTTGGCAGATTCTCACTCTTTCCCCCCTCTGTCAGAGACCAGCAGCGATGTGCCAAAGAAATTCCTGTGTGCCTGATGTATTAATGAGGAACATTTGGTGAGATCTGACATATGATTCCTCACGAAAATAATTACTGATAAAACTGTGATAATATGAAGATTTCTTAAAATGTGTTCTTAAATCTGTTTTTTTTTGTTCTTTTTTATATTAAAGTGTATATCAAAAATTAAAGAGAAAAGGGAATTTGTGTATTTGAGTTTCATGATTCCATTTTACAGCAAGTGCCTTGAATTTGTTTCGCAGTTGTGAATAATATTTTGGAAAATTTTTGTGGACACTTTTTGATAACTACAGAAGTATTCTAATTTTTGAAAAAGGCTGGGTTATTTCAAAGTTGTTCCAAACCGAAAGAAAAAATAATAAATTCATCTTCTGAACACAAATTAATATGTTTGAACCAGATTTCTGTCCCTCCGTTGAAGATCTCCCTTTAAAACATTCATAAAGACAAATCAATATGAATGAAGCAGTTTAATCCAAGTCTTTATCTGTGTACTTCATCTAATTTGGAAAAAATTAGTGGACACTTTTTGATAATTACAGAAGTATTCTAATTTTTGAAAAAGGCTGGGTTATTTCAACCCAATCCTGGGTGTAATACGGACTAAATTAACTCATTCATTCATTCATTCATTCATTCATTTTCGGCTTAGTCCCTTTATTAATCCGGGGTGCTCTTATCCAGCATTTGTTTAACGCAGCGGATGCCCTTCCAGCCGCAACCCATCTCTGGGCAACGTCCATACATTCTCATTCACACACATACACTATGGACAATTTAGCTTACCCAATTCACCTATACCGCATGTCTTTGGACTGTGGGGGAAACCGGAGCACCCAGAGAAAACCCACGCAACCACGGGGAGAACATGCAAACTCCACACAGAAATGCCAACTGACCCAGCCGGGGCTCAAACCAGCGACCTTCTTGCTGTGAGGCGAAAGTGCTACTCACTACGCCACCGAGCGCCCACTAAATTAACTGATGGGTGATTTTTTTAAATTAAATTTATAGGATTAAATTTAACCCAATGTTTAGGGTTGTCCATATTTGACCCAATCTAAGCTTGTCTGACATTGTAAAATTTGTATTTCACTTTTTGGTTAATTTATTAGCTAAATCCAGCCATTTATATTATATACTATCGAAATATTCTTTTGTCAGAGATTAATTAAAAACAACTGGACATTTGAAGTTACTTGAGGGTTCATATGTGAGTGTTAAGGCTGTCATAAATTATTTGTTGATTTTATTTCTATAATATTCACTAAAATGATCAAAAATGACTTTTGAAAGAGCACTATGTACATTTATTGCCCTTTTCTCCTCTCTCTAAAAGAAAGATATTTTATATATGTGCTTGTTGATGTATCTGATTTGCGAGCACATTAAATTGAGACTAAAGTAAATACTCATAAAAGTAAATAATAATGTCAGTGCAATAGCCTAGCGGTTAGTGTGCCAACATATAGTGCAGCAGCACGTCAGGGCGTCCCGAGTTCAAATCCTAGCTTGAGGACATTTCCCTACCCTACCTCCTCTCTCTCTCTCCAATGTCTCTTCTTTTGTCAATACTGTCTTATCTAATAAAGGCAAAAAGTATTTAATAATAATTTACTATATCACAAACATTCATATAAGGAATTAAAGTTTGTAGCTACAGTTGAAATTAATCTTAACTGTTTGCTAAATTCAACACTGTCTCTTACAAAGAAGTGCTTTGTTCCTATTGTCAATTTTATGAAAACTGATTAAAAGAACTGTTTCTCCTTTTCCCTCCCAAAACTGAATAATGTAAAACCAAAAGCTTTCACTTCAAGATCTTTTATTAAACTTTTGGAAAAAATGTATTAATATATATTATTTGTGTGCTACATAAATTATGATTCACTTACCTATTACATAAAATGTTAGGAATTGGAAGACATAAAACAGGTGAATCATTGGTGAACTTAGTCATGACATTCATCAATAATGTCAGTTTTATAGTCTGGTTTGTTATGTATAAGTAAAATAAGGACCGGTTGAATGGATAATCTTTATAATCACTCCTTACTCATCACTCTCTTCAAATCACAAAACAGAACATTAGGGTGGAATAACATTGACTTCCCGTTGATTCCATTGTCTGGAAGAAAAAACACTGAGGCATTTCCCAGCTTCTCTTGGCATATATGTAAGACTTAAATTTTGGGTCAACTATCCATTTAACCTTACATGGAAAAAAGTCCTTTAATATGACAAACTAGTTCATTGAAGTCCATATGTGGAAAAAAATCATATCTATGTTTATTTTCCACAAAAAAAGAATGAATAATATGCAGGTTTTAAAAGACATATGAATGAGTTGGAGATTAAATTGTTGTGACAGAACTATTCCTGCAAATGTACTTGAAGAAAGACTTTATCATTTAATATTCATTCACAGTCTGTACTCATTTTGGAGCCACACTGTGTTTATTAAACGTAAGTTGCTATTTAGCTGCACTTTTTACCGAATGAAATAAGTTAACTTTGTTAAAAGACCTTTACTAACTACCTTTAGTAAACGTCTCTCTCAAAAGACTTCTATTTTGAAAAATAGAGGGGGAAAATCAAGGCGCCATGAATTCTTACGGCTGGCTTCACGTTTCATCTCAGAGCCTGGCAGGTCTGTACAAATATCTGTAGATTACTTTCTCAATATATAATATTTATCTTCATATCTATTATCAAAATAATAAACAGTATTGTTTTAATCCATAAAATGTTAAGTTTTATTAAAATTAATTAGTGTATGCATTCAATGTTAGAATCTGAAACAACGGATAAGTCAAATAACGTTAAATTAATCTGTGAATGACTGATAATATGATAAAGCAGACTATTAGTAGGTCATTACCATTACTTTAATTCTGGCAGCCTATCTTACCAACTGCTGTCTTCTTTTTTGTACTTTCCCTCAGAGCCATAAACATGCAGTCTGTCACACTCCTGCTTCGTTTATATTACTCCATGTGACACTGTCTTGTTGGTTGACATGATATGAACACGCTACTGTTATGGAGTCTGTGACAGGAAGAAACAAATCCAGAAGACTCTCAATGACCAAGCAAAAGAGCCAAAGTGTCAGTGCTAAAGAGAGAACAAGTAATGGAGGAGCTGCTTCCATAACCTCATTTTTCAGGAATACACCACCAAGTAAACTTGCCTGCCCTCTGTGTGGCAAACTTGTACCTCGTTACAAGATTAATGAACACATAGACTCCCAGTGTCAGAAGTTTCTTGTGGAGGTTGACGACAAGCGGGAGGAAATCACCAAAACACCTTCTAATGGGGCTGTAACATCAAGTAATGAGATAGAGAAAAGCCCCGGAGATAAAGATGGTGATACTAGTCCGTTTTTTAAAAAGAATTGTGGAGTGAGAAGAGATGCATCTGAAACAAATTCACAAGCTAAACTGGTTAAGACTGTTGGTCTGGGAAGTTTATCCTCTAAACTCTCTAGACGAGCACTTAGACTTTCAGATGAGTCTGGAATAAATCATACTCACGTCTCGGCTAAAGAAAAGGATCATAATGCAGAATTGAACAGTTCACAGAAGGAAAACTGCATGAAAAGTTTAACTTTTGAATCTGAAATGAACGGCACGGATACAGATAGCATGTTACAAACAGAGCAAGAAGCTTCAAACCAACCTCAAATAAAAAATGAGAAATTTGAGTCAGAATCAAGCATTAGCAGTGACGTTCACACATCTTCATCCAGAGTACTGAAGCGAAAGTCTACGGAGATACCAAAAAATGACACAAACACCACAGAAACATATGTCGCACATAAGAAGAGTAGATTTTTTCAAAGCAGTATTGAAAGAGGAGATGAATCTAAGGTCAAATCAGACCAAACCGAAGCTTCATCTAGTGCATATGATGTTTCTACATCAAAGAGTCCAATCAAAAGCAAAACCACACATGAGGACACTGAGAAGAAGCCGAATAAGACACCAGCTAATGAACACAACATACTTGATGTTGAGAAAGTGGGTGAGGGATCAGAGCATCAGCACACCAGGCTGCCTTATTATCTGCGAAACTTTCGGACTGTCCTTGAGGCGGTGTTGGAGAATGAAGATGATAGGATGCTCTTTAATGAAGACGACTTCTCAACCATTCATGCTTTTCAGCAGCTTTCAGGTAGAGGAACTACTTAAAAGTCAATTTGAAGCATCAGTTTTGCTCTTAAGTGCTACCATAGTTTAAATGCACTTCTACTGGGTTATATAAGATGCATTGTTTGAAACTTTGGGATCAGTGAGGTTTTTGTTTCTTTGTTTTTGTCAAATAATGTTTTGTTTTTATTAAGCAAGGATTTGGTAAATTGTTCTTCACAATGAAGACATTTATAATGTTTCCAGTTTCTACAAACATATTTATGTTCATCCTGAATGCTGAAAGTCTTGGTTTCCAGTAAAATATTAAGCAGCACAATCGTTTTCATCACTGTTGATGATAAGAAATGGTTCTTGACAACCAAGTTTCGTCAGTGCATTACTAATTTAGCTGGATTTGGTTATTGACGAATAGACATGATCCAGCATAGTTTGTTCTTTAAAGTTTATCGGAGAGCAAGAGAAGCCTTACAGTATTAGAACGTGTCATTTCTAGCAAAGGTGATACTGAAAATATGTACTAACTGTATCAATACATTCTTACAATAGTAACAGTACAATAATAGGCTTATATATAGTGTATTAATTTAGGGAAAATTATATATAAGAAAAATCTGAAGTAAAAAAAAAATTAAACCGTTAAAAATATGGGACAATTAAAGTTTTCAAGGTTTGGAAAAGTCAAAATGCTCTGTTATACCATTCCTAAGGTATGAGTACGATTTTTTATTTACATGTTTTTGTTTGTTTGTTTTTAAGACAACAGTATTTCCAGCAGAAAATATATCCAAAGATGCTTTTTTAAATTGTAAAGAAATCTGTGTTTTTTAAACAAATGAAGACAGCAGAAGTCAATGATTCACTTAAATTATTTAAACCTGACATGTTTACTGCTCCAAAATATTTTAAAAAATTCCCAAATTAAAATACAAATATAAAGGGGAAAAAAGCTTTAGTTTTTTTACCCAGACATTTAAAAAAAAGTAATATATTTTAGAGCAGTGATCTCAATACCGTGATACTGTGATATTTATATCCAAGTTTATCATACCATCAGAATCTTATAGCGGCCCATGTCTAAACTGTAATGTTATCTACTCTCCGTAATTTGGGGTTCAAAGACAACATTAATTAGTGACTATGTAGGCCTTTAAACCCATGGACTTTTAGATACAAATGTGTACTTTCAAAAGATCCGACCCAGCTTTAGTACAATTTCTGAGAGTGTATAATGATAGACATAACTAATATTGTAATTTTTAAAGGAATAATAGTTTATGGAAGTCATGCAAACATTTTGACAGCTAAAATATGTTTATTATTTAATATTAATAACATGAGGGTGAGAAATTTGTTCATTCATTTTCTTTTCGGCTTAGTCCCTTTATTAATCTGGGGTCGCCACAGCAGAATAAACCACCAACTTATCCAGCATATGTTTTACGCAGCGGATGTCCTTCACTCATCCATACACACTTATTCACACTCATACACTACCGACAATTTAGCCTACCCAATTCACCTGTACCACATGTCTTTGGACTGTAAGGGGAAACCGTAGCACCTGGAGGAAACCCACACGACCATGGGGAGAACATGCAAACTCCACACAAAAATGCCAACTGACCCAGCCGAGGCTCGTTTTTGAGTTAACTAAACCCTTAAAAAGGGTGGCGCAGTGGGTAGCGCTGTCACCTCACAGCAAGAAGGTTGTTGGTTCAAGCCTTGGCTGGGTCAGTTGGCATTTCTGTGTGGAGTTTGCATGTTCTCCTCATGTTCTATTGGGTTTCCTCCGGGTGCTCCGGTTTCCCCCACAGTCCAAAGACTTGCGGTTTAGGTGAATTGGATAAGCTAAAATGTCCATAGTGTATGGGTGTTTCCCTAGTGATGGGTTGCAGCTGGAAGGCCATCCCCTGCGTAAAACATATGCTGGATAAGTTGGCGGTTCATTTCACTGTGGCGACCCCTGATTAATAAAGGGATTAAGCCAAGAGAAAATTAATGAATGAATAAACCTTGTAAGTTTGTACTAATTAGGACCTGTCTTTCCCTTTCCTGCAGTACCTGGCCAGATGCTTTATGTCCGTCTGTTTCAAAGGAAGCTGAAGTGGCTTCAGGTCAGTAAGGTGGAATACACAGAGATCAGCGCAGATCTGAGACCTGTCGTTCAAGAGCTTGTCGCTTGTGGCTTCCTACAGACAGGTGAGTAGTGTGATAATCTTAAAGTGATTGTTTTCCCAAAAATGAGAATTACTCAAAACCTCAGTTTCTTTCTTATTTTGAAATGATTGTGCAGAATGTTGGAATAAAACTGCCACTGACGTCCATACTATGCAAGTCAATGATTAACATTTTTCGGAATACCTAGTTTTGTGTTCAGCAAAAGAAAGAATATCGTGAAAGTTTATAACCACTTGAGTGTGCCACTTTTTTGGTCATCCCTTTAAATAAATGGGTAAAAATCTGCAGAAGATGACATTTTACTATATTTGGGTTCTTCCTTATGACAGAATCCGAGCTTCATGACGTCCATGAAGTTTTGGATCTGCTTCCGGCACCGGAGCTCAGAAACCTGGCCAAAACATTTCACCTCGGCCGTGGAGCGAGTCAGAAACAGCAGTTGGTGGAGGGTTTGCTCCAGCTGGGGAAACAGCGATCTCTCTTTGCTGGTCAAAACAACACAGCTGCAGTCATACTCAAGAGGTACCATCAGTGTGTGCCACAGTAGAGTGATTTTGGCCAAAGATTTGTTATAGATTTTTCATGGGGTAGTTGTGACCTGGTTAGACAGTAGTTAATTCAAAAGTGTAATTAATTAGTAATTACTTCGTTAAAGTTGTATTTAAATTAATTTTCTAATTACTATGTCTAAAAAGTCATTTAATCACTCAATAAGGAGTTACTTAACTAAATACTATCTAAAAGCCTATATAAGCACATAGACAACATAAAAGAATTTATTTTAATTCTTTAAATTTGAGTCACACATTGCATAAGCATTTTAATAACAGACATAACGTTCTTTAGTTAACAAACAGAATTACTGAAAGTTTAACATTATATCTATAATGAAACCAAACATGAAACATTCAAAGTAATGTCACCATATTCAAATACATACAGAGCAATTCCATGCAAATGTCAACCTTGGAACAAAAAAATTAAGTTGTCATCAAAATTACGAAACCCTTCTAATCTTTTTTTGTGTATCCTTGTATTTTACAGTGCTGTACAAATGCTGAAAAATGTCTCGGTCAGTGATTTCAAACAATTATATTTGATTTACCAAAATCTCACAAGTGGAAATTTCCCATCCGTCACATCCATAACAGAAAAATGTCACATCCATAACGAAGCTTTTTCTTTGTAAATGCAAACATGTAAATTAAAATAAAACCAACCATTTTTGTTCTACAGAGAGCCGACGCTTATCCTTGTGATTGTTATGATTTCTATTGGCTTGTGCAGTTTAATCCACAGAATTTCTACAAAGTATGTTGTATACTGTAAACTCGTAGACTTTTTTCATCACATCCATAACGCATGTTTATTTTCCTTATTTAAAGTATAAAAATTGTTTTCAGATTGATACTTTTCAGATCCCATAATTCTGTGTATATTTGTTTTGGAAAATATAAACTGATGTTTCAATATAATGTTAACATATACCTTATCTGTGTGTTTATGTTTTGAGTTTTTACTGCAAATGTCACATCCATAACGCTGGAATTGCTCTACAGTAAATTGTAATTGATGTTGTTTACAAAAAGCAAATTCAATGTAAACTGAAATAAAACATAAAGAATTTGTGTTTATCAGGTTTGGGAATTAAAACAAAATAAACAGGTAATAAAAAAACATATCGACAAACATAACATAATTACTAAGACATTAACTAATATAAATTAAGTTCAAAACCCAAAAATATATAACAAATACTGTAATAGTGTCTGAGTGACACTGAACTTTATATTCAGTAAAACAAATACTGTATATATCACCCAAAATGTAAACAGAACAACTTTCAATATTAATATAAAAAATAAATGTTTATTGAGGAGCAAATTAGCAATGAAGACTGAACTAAATACGTTACTCAAAAGTTCAAAGTTACTCAACGTACCCTAAGTTTTGCATCAAAGTATTAAAGTTAATGCGACACTGCTTTTTTTTTTGGTCAAAAGCTTTATTATTTTGAAAAGACTAACAATTTATTAGTAATTTATAAATTATAATAGTCTTTTCACAATAATAAAGTTTTTGCTGTACAGAACAACTAACTTGTCATGAGTAATGTACTGTAGGTGAACTTTACACTGTAACTTATTTTTTTTATTTTCTAAGGGCAAAGCAGGCTGCAGGCTCCTGTGTGCGTCTGTGCCGCACCTCTCGTGTTGTGTTCTCCCGGGTCCTGCTCCTCTTCACCCTCACAGACACTTTAGAAGAGGAGGATTTGGCTTCTGGAGGGCAGGGACAGCTCTACACTATTCTGCTGGTCAATTCTGGTCGTCTGGCTTTCCCAGAGTACACCGTACATCGCTCAGCCAGACTCTTTCAGGACAGGGATGACCTCATCAGGTTAGTTTTACATGTATTTTTTTAATAATACTTTGCACGGGGGACTAAAGGTGTATTCCACAGGCCGTACTGAGTCACATTTCACTCCAAATTTAGAACAAGAAAAATGTAATATATTTTTGACTAAAGATTATCATGCTTGTCTGCATTAGGAGAGCTTTTTAATTATAATTTTGTGCTGTGTTTATAATAATTCTAAAAAATGTTGAATGCAAAAGGATGATTAATGTTATGCAAATGAAACAAAATGAAGAGATCACGTTGAATAGTGTAATGGACGTGTAATGGAATTTACTTGGTATATGTTTAAGCAACACGCAAACAAACTCTGATAACACTTCTTTCAAGTTTCAAATACAAGGATTGTTATTTTGTTTATTTTTTGTTTATCACAAACCAAAAATGTAGTATTTTGGAGATATGTAATAGTTTGCAGAGCACAGTAATAAGTATATGTATGTATGTATGTATTTATGTATGAATGTATGTATGTGTATGTTTGTACGTATGTATGTATGTATGTACATTTGATATTGCATTTATACAACAGTTCGACTGTATAATTGTGTATATAAAAAAGAAAATCATCCACTGAGAGTTTAAAAATCCTTTTGTAAGAGGAACGCCAGAACAGCACAAACCATTAATAATTCACCAATGTCACTTTAAAGCTAGTATTTGAATGATTCTCTAGCGTAAAGTCTAAAGTTATGACAAAACAGGTGATTTTGCTCACATTTTAAAATTATAAGGCTAAACAGCATGAAATGCCATCAGTCTACAGAGATTTCCCAGTATTTCTCTGTTGCAATTGGGAGATCACAATGATTGGCCCTGAAAAAGCCAAAGCAATGCAATCACTACTAGATTACTGTTGTGTTTGCTTTAAGGAAAAACGCTAAACACGTGGCCATTTCTTTTTTGTTTCTTTTTACTAAACTAGACATAGACTACTAGACTAGACAGTAACGAAAACAAGAGACTCATTAGAAACAAACAGATGGCCAACCAAAAAGTAACTCAGAGGGTTATACAAAGAGTGGCCAACACAAAATACATACATTCCTGATATGCGAGTCCCATCTCACACTCAATACACTACAATTACTATGGTATAATTACAGCACTACAACATACAAAAGAAAGAGATCGACTTAGAAAGTCACTTACCTATTTTATAATGATCTGATCAGATGTAGTTAGAAATTAGTTATTAGAGTAATAGTGTTAGAGCTGTAATTAGAGTTTTTCTGCTCTAAGGCTTATTATGTGGTCTTGTGGATTGACAATGTAAAACATCTTTGCTCTGCTCAGTATGTCAGGCTGATGGATGCTGACACGCTGTATCTCTGAAATCATAGATATTTAAAATAGACACTGTCGTTATAAATGAACTGCATAGTTTCAATCTAAACAACTACATTCTCACCTGAAGAAGTCTCAAAAGTACATTATGTTATCCAACAGCTGCTATATTTGTCAAACTGTAGTGACTTTATTGATCTGCTGTCACTCTGTGTGGGCGGAGTAATACAGAAGGGTGAGGAGGCTCTATGTGAGTAACTGAGTGCCGTTATAGCAGAATATTGCACGGCTATCACCCAATCAGATTCGAGAACCAGACTGGTACTGTTGTGTTTGTATATATATATATATATATATATATATATAT
>CAIGQQ010033930.1:1966730-1998774 GCA_903798035.1 Danio albolineatus | reverse complement strand
GAATGAAGGAGTCTGCTAGTTTGAAGAAGTATCGTCTGCTGCTCCGGGATCTGCCTACTGTCCACGTACAGGATGTCACTCATGTGAGTAGAATATTAGTATTTATTTATGATATTTCAGTATTTCGGTAATTCAGTATTTTGAATTTTTTTTTAGTAATTATTGTTAAAAAATTTATTGACATTTGTTTTATTAGTTATTTTTTAATTGTAATTATTTAGTTAAGATGGGCAACATTGTAAGAAAATATTTGTATTAATAATAATATTAATAATAATATGTTTATCATTATTATTATTTGTGTATTAATATATGAATACTTATAAAATGTTCTATATATTTAATTTAATTTATATATCGCTGCTCTCTGGTGACAAAATGCTTCTATAATCCTCATTTGTAAGTTGTTTAGATAAAGGCACACGCTAAATAACTAAATGCAAATGTAATTATCTTGTAACATTTTTAAATAAGATTTAAAATATCAAATTATGTTATTATTATTATTATTATTGTTATTAATAATAATAATGTACAATATAATTATTTTACATTTTTAGTAGTTGTAGTTACCAATAGCAGTGTTGATGTTCAACTGGGAGTGTTTTAACAGGTGACGATTCGAGGCCAGCTCTTTCCTCATGAGGGTGGTATGGGTAAATCAGTGTTCCTCCGAGCAGCCAGTGAGGATGAAGGCTCTGGAGGACGAGGGACTGTGGTCATGTGTTCAGTTGAGGAACTGGCTCTGGAGCACTACAGAACACTTGGATTTGATCAAGGTCTGCCATCACATTATTTGAACACTTATAGTAAAGCAAGTTAAATCCGAATCAGAATCAGTTTTATTGCCAAGTGTGCTTCACACAAGCAAGGAGTTTGCTTTGGCTACAGAAGCCTCCAGTGTACATAAAGTGACAAGTGACAACACAGAATAAATATTAAAAAAAGAAGACGACAGACATTAAACAGTGATGCAGTCAGTCCAACGATCTGGATGTTGAAATGTATGTACAGATTTGTTATAGATATACAGGTTATAAGGTGCTGTGTACAAATGCATAAGTATTGCATTGTATGTTGTTATAAGGTGCTGTGTACTAATGCGTAAGGAGAAGTATTGCATTGTATATTGTTATAAGATGCTGTGTACAGATGCGTAAGAAGTATTGCAATGTATATTATTATAAGGTGCTGTGTACAAGTGCGTATGAGAAAGTATTGCACTTTTATTGCACAAAATATTAACTGTTCAGAGGGACAGTTCACTCAGATATGCATCATTAACTCAGTCTTGTGTCATTTCAAAACTTCTAAATAAGGAGAATCTTTGAAGGATTTACCTGTTACAATGGAGATAAGAAAGGGGCTGAATATGAACATCTTGCCATATGCATTAATAGTCTAGTATTATTTTATGAATTCATTAGAGTGGTGCAGATGTCTGATTAATTCAAAATGGTTTCTGAAGCAGATCAGTTGATTCATTGAAAAGATTCAACTTAGGCCCTGTTTACACTAGTGCGTTTTTGTTTTAAAACGCATAAGTTTTGCTACGGTTACGGAGGCGTGGCTGCTGAGATTCACTACTTGATTGGGACTTTTGGGTCATTGCGTATCCTTCCCTTATTCGTCAAGTGCACATGACTATAACGCCACCGGAAGACGGCAGACCAGCCTTCACTGTTAACACTGTATTTTCGATAGCCATGGATATTTTATTTTCATTTGTTTCTTTAAGTAATAACTCGACCTCGTCGTCTGTCCACAAAAAGACCTCTCTTGCTTTCTTTACCATCGCGTTCATCGTTCAACCAGCGTTTGTTGACTAACAATAACCAAATGCCAAGCGAGACACAACGTGCATGCCCAGAGTGCACTAATGGTCACGTGATATATGTTTCTGGTGGCGTAGTGTGGACGGAGATCTGTTCAGAAACGCTGGGTGAAACGCTAGTGTGGACGCGGATCGTTTTCATGCTAAAACGCCTTTTTAAAACTAAAACACACTAGTGTAAACGGGGCCTTAGATGAAATCCGCTATTGCTACTTCAGTCATGTACAGATGTTTCATGAAAACTTTAACATTTCAATATATTTCTCTTTTTCAAAGATGTTTTATGACTTCAGAAGACATTAAATAATCATATAGACTCGTTTTTTTTTGTTTTTTTTATAGTTTTATGGTGCTTTTAGACTTCCTAAAGCTTGAAAGATTCTTTCAGTGCATCTGAGAAGAGGAACCTGGCGTGTATCATAAATTTATTGTTTTAAAATCAAAATTTAATATTGCTAAAGGTCTGATCACATATATTTAATATAACATCTTAAAAGGCTTTAAATAAAGATGACTAATGACCTGAATCTTTACTTAAAATATACTTAAAAAGTTAATTAGTAATACCGCCTGAGATTTTACTCTTTTTATTGCTATATAACAACACATTTGCATGATTTGGTTCTTCAACATTAGTTTTTTTAGTCACATGACATGCAAGTAAACAAATAAAATATTTAATATTGGGGGTTTTATTTATTTATTTGCTATTGTTGAAAATCCTGCACTAGTGCATGCATTCGTACATGTGGGTTTCAGAGATCTGTTTGCTGTTTTAAGGTATTCATGGAGAAGGCTCTACATTTTCCACCCTGTTTGGACTCCTCATGTGGGACATCATCTTCATGGACGGGGTTCCTGATGTCTTCCTAAACCCCTACCAGGTACAAAACAATTAAGGAATGAATGCTTTGTGATTCTCACATTAAGGGTCAGGACACACACACACAAACAGGTCAATAATTTCATAACTCCATGCCCTTTACCAGACGTGTCCTCTGGATTTGCACACGGATTGTTTCTATGGCAGTCGGCGGGAGGCCATCGAGGCTCGTGCTGAGATGTTGCGTGAGGCATCTGTAGAGACGCTGCAGGATCTGATCGCTGATGTGTGGAGCGCGCAGGAGGGAAAAGTGTGTGCGCTGATAAACTGGGAGCGATTCTCCACGCCTCAGCAGGCGCAGGTAATTACACACACTATACTGCTAGTCTGTTCACACAACAACTTGGTAATAACTTTCGCCAGCTTCACTCTACTTGAACGAGGGAGCCTGTTTGCAAGTTGATTACTTTTCTGAAGTATATTTCAAATTGGCTATGAAGTCTGCCTATAACCGTAATATAAATGTAATTTCTGCAGCTCAACTGAGGCGAGAAATAGGACATTTTCTTGAATTGTAGATTGTTTGTTCTGTTCAGAAACCATTTAGTTGAATTTCTTTGTTGATTGGTTTTATTTCTGCATTTAGGTGGTGTTCACAATAGTAATTTGCTTCTTTTAGTTAATTTTGTCTTGACCACAGAATAAAAGTCCCTATTATCTTACAGCTCATTTACACTCAGCTGTGTGGTTCAGTTCAGTACTGTACGGTATGCGTTTATTTCCATTTCCACTTGTAGAAATACAAAAATAGTGAACCATACCACTTTTTTTGGCACATTTTGAAAGAGTAGCTAGCACAATAGTGCATTACCAAAAGGGTGAGGGTAAACTTGCTGCTGAAATTATTGGTTTACAGAGAATTGTCATTTGCACGTGCAACAAAACAACCCCGGAAGGAGCATTAAAAAAAACACAGCCAAACCAAACACGGTAGTACTACAGACAGCATGCCGCAGTGAACCATGCTCAAGCAAAGCCTGTCCATTTTTAAGGCAAACAGCCACGACAAGAAGCAAGAACAGGATCTGCTGTATGTCCTCTGTTTTTGTTTACAGGGCTGTTCACATGTTGCATCTAAACATGTCGAAAAGGACATGAAGCATTTCTCTTTTTTTTGCTCACACTTGCTGCATGTCTGCATTTGAAATAATAAAGGAGTACAAAAAGGATTCAATATGAGAATGGCCTGTACGATTTTCTTTTTTGAGTGAGAATAACATTGGTCTCAACTTTTCAGCATAACACTTCTACCTAGTAAGGGAGTGCTGCTAGCAGTGGAAGCACATGCCTGGTCAACTTCAGGGTGACCCCTACAAGATCATACTGTACTGAACTCTATCGTGCTGCTCAGTGGAAATTAGGCATTAGCCTTCACGCTGTCGTATTTAATTCCAAACTTAAACATGCAAAGAAAAAAGATCTTGTGACAGAACTAACTAGACATCCAGAACAGTTTTATGTGCTGAACTAAACAGCCTTTAGTTAATTAGTTGGTTAACTTTATTTGTCCCCGTTGGAAAATTTCATTTGCAGCATACACTCACAGCGACTTCTGGCATTTCACATTTGGCATATACATGTATATATAAACAAATCATTTAAGAACGTTGAGCACCTACTTTACATAAATATCCAATCTACTACCATCAACTGAGGGACGAGGAATTTAAAAACTTAATTGCTTGGGGTATAAATGATCATTTTTTCTTATTTCTTACACACCTGGGAGCACAATATCGACGACCTGATGGTAACAATTGAAAGGTGTTTGATAAAGGATGTCTTTCATCATTGACAATCATGATAGCCTTATTTAGTACTCTTTCTCTCCATATACTATCAATACTCTTTAGTTTTATTCCTAACAACTTACTGGCTGTACCTACTGACCTCTTCTGGGCCTCAGAAGCATTCAGATTGCACAAAATGTTGCAATGCTTTCAATAAAAGCACTATAAAAGATGATCAACAACGTGTTTTCAACATTAAAAGACTATAATTTCGGCAAGAAGTACAGTCTCTGTTGGAGCTTTTTCCGTACACAATCAGTCCATACATCTCACTTCAGTTTATTGTCCAACATCACACCCAAATATTTATAATTTGTTACTAACTGGATTTGCTCCCCATTAATTAATGTGGTATGAGTTTTGCTGTGCGTTCTCTCTCTAAAATCAATAACCATCTCCTTAGTTTTTGGTAATATTTAGGAGAAGCATAATATTTATATGTGCATAATTGGTATTTATATAACTTAAGAATTTATAAAATATGTAAAGCAGTGAAAGCATCATCAGGGATTCGTCTGTCACACATAAATGAAGATGTGCTGCAAGGAGACCTGACACCTGTATTAAATTGTAACGAGAACATTATGACTCTGATAGTTGAACTGCATGGGATTCATCTTTATAGCAGTCTTGATCTGCTTGTTTGTTTCACACCTAAGTTCAGTTGGCGGCATTGACACTTACTCAAAAGAACAGCACTGACAGGGCAATCAAGTTTTTTTTCGATCAAACCAAAGCTGCCAAGTGTGAGCACACCCTTAGAGTACCAGAATGTGTTTATGTAAATCACGTCTTCTTGTTTCTAAGTGTATACACACCTTTGTATGCTCCATATACTCATCATAGATTGGCCAGTTTTCTCTGCAAACTTATTTTCAGGCCCACTCACCCGTTGAAACATAATTGGAATTGCATAAAGTTTTCCCTGGAAAGTGTAATGTTTCTAATAAAGTATCTGGTATTTATGAAGAGGAAAACAATGTTTCCTGCAGGTGGTTTGTCAAGCCCACTCATCTACATAAAGCACACTCAGAATTGCACAGTGTTTAATGTAACACACTTGTTATTACTGAAGGAACTACACATCAATAAGATGTCAGGTTATACTTAAGTCAAAATTTACTAGCCCTACTCAATTCATGGTAAATACAGAATTTCAGGTTTATCAAGTAATTCTTCCAGTGTCATCATTGAATTATGACTTAAATTTATATGGTAAAAATCTAAGCTACTAGCTGTGTTTCAAGTCAAAGATGCGAATTAGGCTCATGGTCAAAACTGGAATATTGCGTTTGTGAATAAAGCACAGTTTGCTTCCAATACTCGAAGAAATCAAATTTGTCACTTCCTGATAAACTGGTGCCAATTATCAAAAAGAAAAAGGGAATTCGCTGTGGTAGAAGCCACTGTGGACCTTTTTCTTATATAATAAGCTACTTGCACCTCAGAAAATAAAGACAAAAGCAAAAGCCAAACATGGTTTTTGGAGCCACAAGACCGTTCTGGAAAGAAAAAACTAAGTCAGTTTGATGACAGACATCGGCTATGGCATTTTAATATGACCAAATTAACATTTCAGATATTTTACAATGTGACCGGTCTGCACACCCATTTTTAACATCACATGATGTATTAAAAAAAAATCTTAAGACTTTTTTTGATGCGAATACTGGATTTCCATTGTAGTTTTTTCTTA
Source organism: Danio albolineatus (assembly GCA_903798035.1). Lineage (NCBI taxonomy): Eukaryota > Metazoa > Chordata > Actinopteri > Cypriniformes > Danionidae > Danio > Danio albolineatus. The sequence goes on along the minus strand of CAIGQQ010033930.1, from coordinate 1,992,571 downwards.
TCATATAAAAAATTAATCCTACTTTGTACACGTATGTTTTTTATGAATAATAGGTGTATGAAAATACATTGTCAAAGTCATTAATTAGGACTGCACAATATATCGTTTCAGCATTGATATCGCAATGTGATCATTCGCAGTAGTTACAGTACATTGCATGTATTTGCAATATTAGGATGATAATTGATCATTTTGCAAGTGTTTTGTGAAGCCTGTGACTGTGTGAGGGTTTTAAAAGCATTGAGGCCTTTGAAAATGTACCATTTGTAACTTTGACAAATTAATAACGATACATTTTATTAAATCGTATATAAAACGAAGACTGTGGTTTTATTTTAAATTTGATTATTCAATTTCTGCATAACTGAATACAGTTTGATGACTCAGAAAACAATACAGTGATGTTTGTTTAATTTGTAATTTTTCTTTATTGAACTTATTGACTCTTGCAGATTAGTATTATGTTTTATTCGCTCCTATACAGAATCACCCCAATCAATCTAAAATTATAAATTATTTTCGAATGGTTATTCAGCTCATTTAATGAAATTGTATTCATATCGCAATATATATTGCAGAATAAAAAGTATCGCAATATTAGATTTTTTCAATATCGTCAAGCCCTATCATTGATGCTGACTTGAGTGGGCAAAATCGATGAGGACTGAGGAAGCATCCAGAGATGAAATTCAGATGTTTCGGTTCTGCATCGTGCTGTAAGCGGTAGACCAATCCTGACAGACTGAACGACCAATCAGAGCAAACTATAAGAATGAATAGATTTAAAAAGAATGAGTCTATAATAATTTGACACACTTTATGTTACTAGATGCAAGCACAATGGTAAAGTTTTATACTTTTCTGTATATTAGAGTCTAGTGGCATGCCTTGGTGGCCACTTTCTGAGCGGTGTGGTCCTCAGAATGGCCAAGGACTACAGGCACTGCAGAGGAGGACTTCCAGATCTGGTGGTCTGGAGTACTTCCAGCAACAAGTATAAGGTGAGGCTTTTAAACACTCTAAAATGTCTAAAAAGTCTAAAATTCCTTTTGGTGGTCTAGGGGCCTTAAAATGTTGCTCATTTGAGTTATTGCCTTCTAGCTGGTGGAAGTGAAGGGCCCTAATGACCGTCTGTCCCAGAAGCAACAGATCTGGTTGGATGAGCTGCGTAAACTCGGGGCCGATGTAGAAGTATGTCACGTCACGGCCACTGGAGCACGAGGAGCTCGGCGGGAGTGAAGCTGCTGTCACTCTCCGAAGAAAAGTTAGAAATGCTTGAAGCAACGTTGGATGGATTTAATGATGCATCAAAGTTTGACCTCAATTTGCCACTGATCTGATGTAAGAAAAGAATATTAATAGGCACTCTAAGGGAATTTATTCTCCCTGTCTGAAGACTGTTAAATTACCTCATGGCGCTGACTGAATGATTTTTATTATTGTGTTCATTGTAAAGTTAGAATATATTTGAATGACTTTTTTAAATGTGACGTTTATAGAGTGAATAATTTTGAAGAAATTAAATAAAAACATTTTAAAAGGTTTTTGAAATGTTAATGATGCTTAACTGTTGTTGCAAGACATAAGCACATAATGTTGCAGCTCGTAAAAGAAGATTGCATTATGTTTTGTTATGTCTATTATTGTGGTCAAAGAACTATGCATGACCACATTCCAAGACTTTTCATTGCATATTCAAGCATATCCTTCACGTCTGACAGCCAGAACTAAGTGCTCTTTTGTTGCAGAAGTCAAACTTAGCTCTATTTTAAGGTCTATTCAAAACAATGCCATAAAATGTTATTGAAGTAAAGCATGCTTTTCTTTATGAAGTTTGCATACCACTGTAAAACACATTAATTAGGCAAAAGCTTGTGAAAGGACACTTGAATTTTCTCAATGTTTAGTTCATGGAAGTGAAACAGTTCCTTCGGCATATAATTCAATGTAACACTAAACAACAGATGTGGACAGTTACACAGTAGTGTTAAAACACACTACTTTAGGCATCCAATGATCATAAAATCACAACATCAATAGTTAATATTACTGTAATAATATATTTTTTGCACTCACAAAGTAAGCTGCACAAAAGCTGAAAAATCTTAATGTACATTTATTGTTTTATTGTTTTTTTTTTTTGTAATCCAGTATGTTAAATGAAATGCAGTTTAATCTAGAAACTCTTTAAATAATTTACATTTCAACTCCTACTCTTCAAAATCAATGCTCATAAAATATGTATACTTTTAAATGTGTATATTGTTCTCTGACTGGCTGCACAATACAGTACTTCAGCTGCTTTATTTGATGAGGTTGTGAAAAGATGGCATGAGTATAAATAATAATTGGATGTTTATTAACAAGAACATGAATGCAAGTGAGGGTCTTGACAACAAACATACTAGTACATACTGTAGTCTGTTGTTGCCTAGCCAGCAACATGTCTGCTACCACTCATTTAACTTTCATTTTCTCATTTTCTTTTCGGCTTATTCCCTTTATTAATCCGGGGTCGCCACAGCGGAATGAACCGCAAACTTATCCAGCATTTGTTTTACGCAGCGGATGCCCTTCCAGCTGCAACCCATCTTTGGGAAACATCCATACACACTCACTCACAAACACTATGGACAATTTAGCTCACCCAATTCACCTGTACCGCATGTCTTTGGACTGTGGGGGAAACCGGAGCACCCGGAGGAAACCCACGCAACCAAGGGTTGTACATGCAAACTCCACACAGAAATGCCAACTGACCCAGCCGAGGCTTGAACCAGCGACCTTCTTGCTGTGAGGCGAACATGCTACCCACTAGGCCACCGTGGCGCCTTTAACCTTCATGTAAAATTTATCAAGCATTTATTAGGATATCTAAATTGCAAGATGTTTTGAAGTTTTTTTTCCTCAAGGCACAGTATGTAATTTTTGCCAGTAGAAGGCCTGTATTTACAACGAACAAAGTAGTTTGATGACACTGAGACATCCTACATCCTATGGGACTCTTGCAGAAATCACGTTCTTGAGTAAGCTGAAGTATTCAAGACATATTAGCATAGTAGATTGAAGACAAGAAAGGCTGTTGAAGTGAAACGAATCCGCTGAAGCAACTGCTAATTTGAATTTGAATTTATTTATTTATTTAACAGGGACAATGCACAAAAAAGACATTGACCTCAAAGAGGAAAGATGCATTGTGCCAGGTTGTAGCAGGATTGCTATTTTCCACCTGCAGTCCATGGACAGGTAAAAATTAATACAATAATGTCCAATTGATTAAAAATTCAATTTAAAACATACAGAGTCACAAATAAACTAAAAACACTGACTAATCGAAACATCTCACTCCGTGTGTACAAATTTGATTGGACAAAATCCACCTCCTAGTCAGGCGGGAAAACATCTTAAAATTTGTACATGTGATTATTTCTGTTGGGAGAGAATTCCATAGATTTGTGGCTTTATAAACAAAAGAAGATTGACCAAAAGAGGTCAAGAGGACCAAACAAGAGACGAGCATGACAGATTTGTTATGCCACAGTCAATAGTTCTTATTAGGCCAGTCTTTTGGTCATGGGGAAGGAGCAGCACTGTTTTATCATACTAAACACAGTTTAGAGTTCTGTAATAATGCTGCTTTGTGCATTCCAGTTATAACACAATACAAAAAAATCTTGTTTCACTTGTTAAAACTATTTATTTGTGTTACTTATATTTGAGATAATGTAAGTAAGTCAGCAAAGTACATATAAAATACTGTTGTAGATGTTTTGGGATATTTTAATAAAAGAAATCTTTTATTGTGCCTTTAAAATATATTTGTAATAGCACTAATATCTAATGAAATATAAATAATGTATATCTATTTAATTTATATTAGCATCTAATTAGTATAGTGTATTGCAAATTAATAAGTAGTATGTGATAAAGACTAGCAGTATCTTTATAATTTGTAATTCATAAATCAGTCGCAATTTACGTGTACTTAAATGTAGTAAGTACAATGGCAGAATGTAAATGGATAGGCTACTAGTAGCCATATCTGGTCTATGATTATACTCTTCAGTATTTGCTTTCAGTAGTATTTTTAAGTACCTTGTTTATAAAAAGTTTTTAAAGGCAAAAAAACATATCAAACTGAAGATACACACATGACAACGTTTAGATAAATCGACATAACATAAAACAAAGCAAGCCGAACTGAATAATGAAAAGCATGGATACGGTAGGCTGGATATATCTAGTTAACGTCTTTGAGGGTAAAGTACCTTTAATTGTGCTCCTGACATGAAGCCTGTATCACAGGAATTGCACTAACCAATCACGTGGAGGTGTAAAATAAAAAACGCTTTCTATTGGCTGCACGCGTATCCCTCCCTAGTCGAGACGTGACGTAACGATCGATAATTGGCTTCTGCTTTTTGTGTTTAATACCAGTTTCTCACGTTACAGTCTTACAGCTTACGCCATTAGCTTGTGTATATTTCTAATATGTACTAAGGCCAAGATACATGAAAATATCAGACAACATATTACAGGAATGATCATTTTCTGCACCGTCGTTTTACATTCCGCTGATAGTAAGTACTATATGCGATTATGATGATGTTTGAGTATACTCATGCTTTGCTAAGCTAACGTTAGCTAGTAGCAGGATGTAGACGAGGCCACATGTTTGCTCTGTTAAGCGATGAAAATGTTTATATTTCATTCTGTTCCGTATACGAGAAGCTCGTTAATATGTAGCGTTGTAGCAAACTGCGCAAACGCAGCGTGAACGTTTGTTTTTGTGCTGTCATGTTAGCTGGACTACTACTGTTATTGTCACTGGTTTATGTATAGTGTATTGTGTAAAGTAAAACAATAAATTATTTCATGTAGTAATGAGTGCAAAAACAAAATTGTCCATTCAAACACATTCGTTCTTTGCTTCCAAATGTGCATCTAACATAGAAATGCAGTTCGAGTCAAAACAAAGGCTTTGTTCAGAGTGCTGGGAGACGTTTATTTATTTATTTTAATTAAAATGATCAACAACAATTCAATGGTACAAATATATACAACAAAGATATACTCGCTAGTAATAACAAAAATAGAGAAAATAGAAATGGGTTATTAAATTGAATAGTTTTTAATTATATCAGTGTCTAAGCTTCTGTTTGTGTTGATAACAGCCTTCAGACTGAATTGAGTTAAAGTTGGTTTTATATTGGCACATTCTGACTTCTTCATAATAATATAATTTCAGCAAAGTATTCTTTGCAAATTCTGAATAGGAAAATCATATTAGAAGCCATTGACTGGTAAAGTGCAAAATTGTTTACAGTCTGTTAAATAGTGCTGATGTTGTTTTAAAGTCATACTTGCATGCGATTTCAGATCGAATATTCAAAGTAGCTGGGAAAACAATAAAGGGACAATTACAATAAGGTAATGTATGAATATAAAACCAACTTTACCTCAATTCAGACTGGAACGTGACATTTAAGTTACTTTCTTACTAGAAAACATGCCTACATTAAGAATTTTACTCTTGTTTAAAAAAAGCTTTTTGCTAAAAAGTTATTATTCTGTCATCTTTTGAGTTTGTCATCTACATCTTTTGAGTTTCACAGAAGTAACGTTAAGCAAATCAAACAGGAAGAGGAAATAATTACTAATTTCATCCAAGAGTGAAGTATTGCTTCAGTATGTTTAACTAACATCCTAGATTGTGTTTGTCTACAAAAAAAACATTAAAGTAAATGTTGATTCTGTGAAGATAACATTCACATCCTCAACTTTTCCTCCCCACTGGACACAAGTTGTGATGAACTGAAAGTTCTTACAGATCTCTTCTTCTCATCTTGCATTTCCGGGGTCTCAGAAGCAGAAAGATCTCCAAAGCGTCAACTTTATGCAAACAACTTTTGTGAAAGCAAAGTATAAAATGTGTATACATGTATACAGCAAATTAAAAGCTCTATAATATGTTGCAGATTACAAAAAATCTCACTATTTTTTTATGTGAGCTACAATTCAATATTTTGATGGCCTTTTTTATTAAAGGGATCAAATTGGCATGGGTCCACAGTATTTTTTGTCTTTACAAGTATTTTACAGCCTTGCATTGGTGACTTAACAGGATGTTAAAGAACCATATGGTGTACATACTGGGGCTCTTACTCCAGGATGTAAAACTGAACTGCATAACAACTCAGTCCATCTGATTTGAGCCCACCTCTTGCGGGACAGGCGTTCACAGCCTGGAGTCAGTGGGAAATTAACTCTGGAAGCTTGCCTGTGGGTGGGGGAACATGTTTTCAAGGAAATGACCCTCAAGTTGTCTTGAGGCTAACACTTGGTGGTTGATTTCAAGCATCATTCCAGATTGCTTTAATGAAGGCAGCATTTGAGCTCCATGAACACCACCAGATTGGGATAATGCTCTTAATATTTTGTTTTCTTGTTTGATCGTCATGGGTAATTCACATTGCACCTACTGGCAGCAACCAGCAGTGACTATCACCACATCAAATTACATCACATTTCAAAAACTGATTAATGGTAGAAAACTAAACCGTTTCTGTCCAAATACAAAGTAAATGTGGCAGTTTCTTTTTGTGTATTTTTTTCATACTGTAAAGCTGCTAGCTTTAACACAACCTGTTAAATGAATGAAAATGACTTCATTTGAGTGTTGAATTGCACAGCTCTTAAAAACATCCCAAAAGCTCTTTTTTCTGAGTGCCGTTCACACCTAACATAGAACATAGACATTCATCTACACACCATTTTCAGTCGTGTGAGCAACATCAGGATGTTCACTATCTGTTTACTGTCTGCTGCAAATGCATTTCTGTTTTGAAACTTATTTTCTTACCCCTAAACAAAGAACGAAAAACAACTTTTCTTTGACCTATATCAAGACATTTTCTCATTTGACCCTTAAGAAATAAATTCACGTCATTTAGTTTATCATTTTATTTGATAAATAGGAATTTTAGTAGAACTATATTTTTAGTATGTAGTTCTTTAATAAATGTCTTTTATCACCCATGAGCAATTTAACGCGTCAATGTTTGATGAAATAATAATTTGACAGCAAACTCCATAGTGGGATGAATAATGGATGTGGATCTTTGAATTTATTTTTTTTTCATCCAATGCTTGGCTTAATGTAACCATTGTGTTGTCTCCTCCTTGTCTAGAAGAATAGAAGGCTGTTAGTCACTGTGAGGAACCCATCACCAGATAAACGCCCCTCCTGATCTACTTTAGTTTGTTTGACACTTCTAAAGAAGATGGTCCCTCTCCTCATCCTCAGACTGCCACACTGATCACCTTCACAGGACCACAAACACACAATGGAGAGGAAACGCCGAAAGAAATGAAAACTCAAGCCATGTGTTATTCAGGCTTCTCTGCGTTTTGGACCTAAACTATTTCAAGACTAATACACGCTTGTTAACTTTGAGGACACTGACCGCTGGGATCATGATCGTACGGCTGTGCTTGCTTTTGGCCTTTTTAGGGGCTCAATTGCCTCTGGTGGGCACAGAGGAAGACAGTGGACCATTCTCAACCCCTTTTCCTTCTCCTCCTCTAAATGCTGATGCACACTTGAGCCCAAACTGCTCACAGCTCACCCTAAAACTGGACTTTTCAACCCAAGTGGTCAAGCATGGTAAGTGATCCTATTGTTGTCTTTAATCATTATTTTGTATAGGATAAGAATTTAGTTGTTTCTTTAGCAAAATTAGGATAATATATAGGCCAGTATATGTTTGTTTATTTTTCGGTAATGACCTTGAGTAGAACGCTGAATTCCTAATAGACCGCAACATGTTCAGACATTGTGTTTTATTGTGCCATTTAGTTTTTAGTGTTGATAGTGATGGTTTATCGCACTGAAAATTAGCTATCAGTCTGTTTATGGAGTTTGAGGGATAAAACAGCTGTTGCCCTTCCTGTCTTAATTCAGGGCAGGACAAAACGTGAGCTCTTCAGGTCAAACAGTGTTGGTGTAATGTTCTCCACTGCCCATTCATTGGTTGGAGCTTGTCCTCTGTGCACTGTGTGTGTGTGTGTGTATACTGGCTATTGGCCCAGAGTGTTGGCAATGTATTCCTAAGATTTAATCTGAGTTCAGCGTTGTTTTCGCGGGGTGCACTTTTCTCTACACTGGGTGTGGTGTGGATGTGGGTATACAAGACCAGAATGTAACACATTATTTATAGTGGCCTGATTGCTGCCCTATGAAAGCAGCCTTTGTGCCATCCTCTGTTTAATTCATTCCCACTTTCCTCACCCAAAAGCTCTTCAATTGTGGGATTGGCATGTTTTCATGCTTCGTCATTATGTTTCATGATTGTTCAATTGTGAACAATGGTGATCCTTTACTAATATGCCAGTATTAATTACTATTACTATTACTTTTTTTTTCTTTCTTTTTTTTACATTCTTCTTAATTTAACTTAGAACATTAAGTTAATCATGATACGGAGTTGGGTTTGATTTGTCTGCAAAAGTATCAATATGTTTTTAGAATATTTTGATAACTCTTGTTTGCAAAAGTAATAACTCTAAAGTAAGGATGCACGATATTGGAAAAAGCTGATATTGCGATATAAATACAGTTTCTTAAAATAGTTTGAATAGCTCTCTTTGATGGTTTTCTTGGGAGTCAGTCTAACAGTATTCAGTTACAGAAATTGAATATTCACTGTATAAAAATGCTGTTTATGCTTATTATACTTACACTTAATTTGCTTTCTCGTTTCTAGTCAAAATATAAAAAAAATTCTTAGGACAAGTAAAAATACTGTTTTGTTTTCATCTTCAGAAGAAATAAGTCAAAATTATTATTTTTTCCTTAAAGCAAGCCAGTGCAATATTCTTGTTTTCGCCTTAAAGGTGCAGTAGGTGATCTGCCACAGTGCTAACCTATTAGCATAAATCTCTGAATCACAGTCCCTCCCCTGCCGTCCTCCTAAAAACTCTAGGCGTGCAGAAAAATCTCTCATGTGTTGAGCTAAAGCGATGAAGAAGCATGGTAAACAATATATGGAGCGCGTCACCGGTTGTCAAAAATGAACCAATGTGAAACCAACTTCAGCTCAGTAAAGCAGGCTAGGCAGAATATATCTGTTTACTGATGTTTTGTTGTTAAACTAAATAAAATCTACATTATCGGTGCTGTAAAAGGTTCCTTTTGAAACTGAAAATAGTCACATCAATCTATCGCCGGAAAATTTCAGTGCCTGAATAACATTTCTGTGCATATAACTCATTTGTAACAATAACATCTACATCAGCTTTGCGTGACTAAAGGCCCGTGCACACCAAGATGTTTTTTGCTCGCATTTTCGGTCGACATTTAACGCCTCGAAACTAAATAAAGGGCGCCGATGTGATTGTGCACAAAATGGCAGGCGTAAAATCATCATTGTTAAAGAAACGCCTCATGCTCGTTTTTTTGTTTTGACGCCCCGCTTCAAAACCTTCCCCACCAATCAGATCGGCACTTTTGTTCACGTGTACGGAGCCGCTGAAGTTACAGTAAACACCCCTTGGAGGTGCTCAAGCGCAAAACTGTCAATGCGAGAGCAGATGCCCAGAGGCGATATGAACGTGAAGCTTATCATTTCACTGAACAATAATTGAACATTAATCAAACAATAATTGAACAATAATAATTTCTTCATCGCTAGAGCTGCTACTTGAACCATCCATGCTTTGCCGATCGCAACAACAAGCGTGTAAACTCCCTCTTTTCTTCTTTGTAACAAGCGGGTGTCAGAAGCTTGGCGCCACCCTGTGCGCCGTCTAACGTCAAGGAGTGATTTTGCATACTCTTCTGCTCGACCTCAGAGAAAATCGATTGAGCTTGAATGCAGAAAAACGGATAAACGCAAACAAAAAGTGTCCCGGTGTGTACGAGCCTTAAAATACTTTTAAAACATAGCATTACCTGTCTAAGCGAAATGCTTCAACCATGGTGTCGTCCTTCCTACAGCGTGCTAAAGTAACTCCATTATTGATTTTTAAAAGTTTTGATTCAGCATGTTTTTACCACTCCCATTCGCTCTCTTTTGCTCATGAACACGCAGCACGTCTATGCACAAACGACAGAGCTGCGTGAAAACAGGCGTAAAGTAGCTCAAATCTGCATTTAATGACAGACGTTTGAGCTCATTCATTCATTCATATTCTTTTTGGCTTAGTCCCTTTATTTATCCAGGGTGGCCACGGCGGAATGAACCGCCAACTTATCGAGCATTTGTTTTACACAGCGGATGCCCTTCCAGCCACAACCCATCTCCGGGAAAGACGTTTGAGCTACTTTTCAGAATTATTGGAGATGTCTGCCAGACACTATTTTAATTGGATGAACATTTTTTAGTCTTATAACTTACCCAGAATATACAAAAAACATAAATACATTAGAACATTTACTTTAATCAGTACTATTGGAATGTGAAGAGACTTTTAACCAGCACAACAAAAATGTCTCTGAAGACAATCGCCTACTGCACCTTTAAAATGTAGATATTTTATTTATATTAATTAAAGAAGTTTTGCATAAATCGTATTAATACAGTAATTAAATACAATTCTGTTGAGTCAACTTTAATTTAGATTCAACATTGCATATCTTGCAATGTGAATATTGTGTATGCGCATATTGATGCTGAAATTATATATTGTGCAGCCCTACTCTGGAGATCTTATTTTAATTTGCCATTGCTGGTGTTCTGTTGGCGCCACGGTGGCCGAGTGGTTAGCACGTTCGCCTCACAGCAAGAAGGTCGCTGGTTCGATCCCCGGCTGGGCCAGTTGGCATTTCTGTGTGGAGTTTGCATGTTCTCCCCGTGGTTGCGTGGGTTTCCTCCGGGTGCTCCGGTTTCCCCCACAGTCCAAAGACATGCGGTACAGGTGAATTGAGTAAGCTAAATTGTCAGTAGTGTATGTGTGTGAATGACAATGTGTGGATGTGTTTCCCAGAGATGGGTTGTGGCTGGAAGGGCATCCGCTGCGTAAAACAAATGCTGGATAAGTTGGCGGTTAATTCCGCTGAGGCGACCCCGGATTAATAAAGGGACTAAGCCGAAAAGAAAATGAATGAATGAATGAATGGTGTTCTGTTTAAAAATAGATGGACTATAATGCAGACTTTTGAAAATGGAGTTGTCTATCCACAATTGCACTCTGACTGGTGGGAAGTGCTCTGAAGGATGACCACAATTCATGGTGTTCTGATGGTGTCCCTGTTCAGGTTTGTCGAGCATTGAAAGAACATGGGTGTTCCTATATACCCAACCTGGCCTAAAGTTTCAGTCAGCAGCGGTTATTTCTGTTGAAGGATCTATTGTGATTGCTAATGCAAGACCGAATCTGGAATTGAATGATGAGTTGACATCTTGGCTCTGTATTTGGGCATAACGCCCACTTTTAATGCTTAAGTTGCATTCCTTGATAAATGCAAATGCAATTGTTCTCTCTCTCTATCTCGTCTAGAGTACATTGTTGCATTTAATGGGTACTTCACCGCTAAAGCACGCAGCGATTTCATCAGCAGCGCCCTGCGAGATGTGGATGCGGTGAACTGGCGCATCGTACGGCGGGACAATCCTGCCAGCGATTACCCCAGTGATTTTGAGGTGGTGGAGATCAAGCAGGACACCCGCAACAGCCTGCTCACCCTCCAGGACCACCCCTATATCAAACGTGTGACACCCCAGCGCATGGTCCTCCGCAGCCTCAAACTCACAGACTGTAAGTAGTAGTGTTGCCAAAATGATCCAAACATACTATATCAGTTTGCAGGATGGATATTGTCATGCTCTCTCTCTCTCTGACACTGAGTTCACACGCACCACAGTACCTCATGTCCACACGATTGACCTCAGTCAGGCCACTTGAAGATTTTTGTTATGGTATTACGGCCCACCAAAGTCTAGTCTGTTCTGCCACAGTTTTACAGTTTTACAGCAGCTAATTTCACAGTTGATGGTGCAAACACGTTTCAGTTTCTTTCTTTTTTCTGTCCCAGCGTGCAAGTGCTGAGTTCTCTTTAACATACTTTTGCCCATCAGTAGATAGACTAAATATGGTTAATAACTTTATTTTAAAATCACAATTTCTGACTTTAAAACTTAGTCATTTATGTTTAAAGTGAACAGAACAGTTAAGGAAGACATTTCTGAAAGTGATAGCTTAGATAGTCTTTAACATTTAATAAATAATAAAAGACACAATCGCTGTTGGACTTGCATGAAAAATGTTAAGCATTTTTATTTACATTACATTCAAGCAACTTTTTATAAGTTAGGCTGGTAGTTTATTATTGACATTGGAATTAAGAATAGTGAAATTTATTTTATTTTGTCTATCTGTCTGTCTGTGTGGTAACAATCTGAACAACTGGCCTGACTGGACCAGTAGTAAAAATCCTTAACTTAGAGCCATGCTTGTCATTTTAATTCTGACATTTAAAGAAATTAAGACATGCATATATATGGTAACTAATGGAGTATTTCCTTGCGTAATCAAATTTAAGGGCTTGCATTGCAGTTAGAAATTCTAGTGACAACACTAAGTAGTACTATGCCCACGTAACACTGATATTCACAATTTGGCCAACTGTTAGAGCTGCACGATATTGGAAAAAACTGACATTGCACTATTTTAATTCATGCAAATGCAATTTGACCAGATGACCTGAATAGCTTGTAAAGAAATGAAATGAAAAGCAAATTTCAATACAACAGAGAAAAAATACAAATAAACTATTTATGATTTCATGGGAGTCAAACAGTATTCATAAACAGAAATTAAATAATCACCATAATCATAATAATAAAAATAACTATAACAACAATGTATCCTTGTCTTTGAGTAAATAATTATATAATGTACACTTTAAGCTACAAACATTTAGTTTATTGTGCCCAAATGGCTTGAATTTGCTTGAAATGGGCCTTAAAACACAAGTCTTAAAACACATGCAAATAATAAACTTTCACTCTAAGGTTAAAATTTGAAATGACTCCACTTTGTTGTTAACTGTAATGTCTGGTCAACTATAATCCCAGCTACATTGCAGATCCTTGCAATGTGACTAATGTTATATCGATGCTAAAACGATATAACGTGTGGGCATACAACCGCTATAATGTTGTACTATACTAAACTGCTGTACTCCTGGTACACAAATTTGTACTGTGCTGTATTTATAAATCATGCCCCAACCACACACAGCTCTCTTTGGGCTAACTGCAGGGAGGAAGTCATCAGCAGGGGTGAACTAAATAGGAAGTGTTTATTTACTGCATGGGGTGGAGGAAATGGATTTCAGAAGTGTTTGAGGTGAAAGAATGCCCTGTCTTTGCACACCAATTTCCCCACCACTTGAATAAAAAAAAGAAATCACACCTTCATGCAAATCTGCTGGTGGTGTTGAGGGACTCCAGAAGTGATTGCTGTTTGCTAGCATCACTTCTATATAATGAGACTTCCTCTTTTTATTCACATCTTCTATTGCCAGCTTCCTAAACAAGCTCCATCTTTATAATGCTTGTCTAACTTTGTCTTGTCATCCCCACAAAAAACAATGAGAAACTTTGTTTGTCAAATGTTTGTCATCAGTATGATTTTTTATTTTTCTAAATGTTTTGTTTAGCAGGGATGCATTACATTGATAATAATGATAGACTTTTACATTGTTACAAGAAAAAAACACTTCTTTTTTACTAATATAAGGTTTCTTTTAAAGACAAAAGGTTTATCTTCTTTTAAAGATAAAAGGTAATTTTTTGGTTTTGGGGTCTCCAACAACAGACTGATATACATGCAAGGTCAAAAAAACACTTATAATATGCATTTACTTTGTCCTTTTTATCCTTATTTGCTTATTATATTATGATTTGTTCAGCTATTAATTTGTTCCCAAACCCCTCCAGCTCATGAAGCTAATCTGCTGTGATTGGTCCGATGACCCAGTCTGTTGTTATTGGTCGACTGGGTTCAGTGTGACACAGAGAGAAACGCCCAACACGGCTATGAAGTTGCAGAGTATGTGAGAGCCCCAAAGTCCCATACATAATAGTCTCTGCTGCTCCTTCCTTTAATAACAAACGGCCGTCGGCGCCAGCGGTGTAGTGGTTAGTGTGTCAGCACATGTACTCCAGCGTTTGTGGAGCCCCGAATTGGATTCCCATCGAGCGGTCCTTTGCCGATCCTTCCCATGCTGTCCTGTTAATACTCTATACTGTCCTGTCCATTAAAGGTGAAAACCTTGAAAAAATAATTAGAAAGAAATTCAAAAAACAAACAACCAATAAATCCTGCTCTACAGGGTAGGCTATTGTATCAAAAATCAGAAAAATGACAGGAGCAAACACGGCAATAGGTTGGTTATACTACGGGATTGTTGTGAAAATGAGCTTTAAACTTTTTATTCCCTGCAGCCGAATCTTCGTCTGTCAGTGATCATCCTCTTCGAGTTACTATCAGTCCCGTGATCCCCCAAGATTCACTAGTGTCTGAAGGGACAGTAACGGTACTACATATTTGGTGATGCACCATATGGACGTCTACACGTTCAGGCAAAAGATCCGAACCCAACATGATTCATTTGTTCGACTCGTGACTAAGCTGAAAAGAAAATGAATGAATGAACAATAAGATATTGTTAACAGAAAGAAAGAATCTGTTATGTGGTGTATGTGTCTGTTTAGCAAAATGATGTTCTGTAGGGCCATTTTTAGTCTTCTAACTCATTTTTTTCCAGAGTTTATTGTAAGAGTCTATTTAACAATTTAGTTTAAGAACTGGAAATATTTGGGTATGTTCTTTGAGGACAATGCAATAATTGTCAGTCTCATAAGAGCTAAAAAAAATTTAACCTCTATGAAATAATAGAACTTCAGTCTATACCAGCACACACTGGCTTATCTCACTCCTCAAGCTCAGTTCATATATAGCTCTGCTAAAAGAATGAGACCCAGCTAATAGCAGCTAATGATGTATTTTTGTTCTTATCACTGAAACCAAAGTGCCTCTAAGAATAACCCCTGGTCACAGTTTGAGAGCATATGTGAAAGTAATTATCATTTAAATGATGTCAGGGTCAATGCTACAAGAGCATGTGTGGGGAATTGAAATGTAATATAATTACAGTATATGCTGTAGACTCATCTGAATAGCTCAAGGGCATCTAATGAGCAGCAATCAGCCAAAGAGGAAGACTGACATGTCAGAGCTGGTCCAAGTGGTTGAATCTGCAACTCCGCTACGCTTTAAACAGCTACGAATGCTTTTAAAATGCTGCACCTGCACTTTACGGAAGGTTTTTCTTTTTTTTTTTACTCTTCACCTACTGTTCTATGTAAAAGTGTCTTCAAAGGGTTGATAACAGTTATTATCTCTCTTCTGTGTTTGATAAATCATGTTGGTATTCTTGAAAGCACAGGCTATTATGATTCAGATGGCCATTAAAATGCTAATCAAGCTGTGGATGTTGTGCAGTTAGCTTCATTTTTGACAGATAGACAGAATCTGATACTGTAAGCTTTGTTTATTTATTTTTTGTACTGAATTTAAAGTTATCTAGCTAGACTTAGAAACAATTGTAATGGGTTGAAATTGAAAAGCTATTCTGTCTTTTTTTAGATGTATAATTTCAACTAGGGATTTCAATGAAGAAAATGATTTATTTTGAGAAACAACATAACAGCATGATGACTAATGTCATGTGTAAAATTATACTACAAAGGCAGCACAAGGCCAAATTACTAAATACCTTATTGTTCAACTGGATTTATTTTAAGACTTGAAGTATTCATGATAATAGGGGCGTTTTTTTTTTTCTTTCTTTTACTCTCTGATAATGATGTATACACGGGGATAGCATAAAAGTGTTTTTGAGGTATGGTAAATAAACGTGAGCCCTAATAAAGTAAACGCAGCAAGAAGTTTCCTGATTTGCATGTTCTCCTTCTGTTGGTGTGGGTTTCCTCCAGGTGCTCTCATACTCCCTACGGTACAAAGACATGCACTATAGTTAAATTGAATAAACTAAATTGGCTGTAGTATATGTGCGTGAATGAGTCTGTATGGATGTACTGGGTTGCAGCTTGAAGGGTATCCACTGTGGAAAACATGCTGGATAAAGGAACTAGACCGAAGGAAAATGATTGAATGAATGGCTTGAGAATTGAAATTATGTAATTATTCATGAGCTATTGAAAGAGAGGATTGGACATTGAACATTTTTAGCAATCCTCTTATTTACTCTGCTTGGCAATAAAGCATATCCAATGGGACTGCAGAAGACAATGTTCTTATGTACTTTTTATAGTGTATCATGTGGCACAAATGCAACAATCATCTGGGATGAAGTAGGGTGGAATGATCTGATATCACAATATAAGTGATCACATATCCTGATGATGAAATATGTCACGATATAGTACCATTTCTGTAAGCTCCATCAATTAATGATTTATATACTTTATGTATTGACCACATGGAAGAACTATTATTTTGCTTTGTTTTAATTTTACATTTTGAAGTATATACTCAGAAAGCTACTCGTACACACATGATCATATTTCTCACTTTTATTTAGAACTTAAGGGCAAATGTTTGATTAATTTTTAAAAGTATAATATGATTATTAATGGGCGACACGGTGGCGCAGTAGGTAGTGCTGTCGCCTCACAGCAAGAAGGTCGCTGGTTCGAGCCTCGGCTGGGTCAGTTGGCATTTCTGGGTGGAATTTGCATGTTCTCCCCGTGTTGGCGTGGGTTTCCTCCGGGTGCTCCGGTTTCCCCCACAGTCCAAAGATATGCAGTACAAGTTAATTGGGTAAGCTAAATTGTCCGTAGTGTATGTGTGTGTGAATGAGAATGTATGGATACTTCCCAGAGAGGGGTTGCAGCTGGAAGGGCATCTGCTGTGTAAAACAAAATGCTGGATAAGTTGGTGGTTCATTCCGCTGTGGCGACCCCGGATTAATAAAGGGACTAAGCCGACAAGAAAATTAATGATTATTAATAAAATACAAAACATTTTTCAAAAATTAGTGTTTACAGGTCCAAAATAAAAATATCACTGAATAAAAAGCAAAATGTAAACACTGAACTTTTAAGATTGCAATTTTTTCATGCTACCATTTTTCATCTTTCTGTGTACATTCCCGTAATGATGTGTAATATTGCACTCATAAATTATGAAAACATATTTTGTGACATCACGAAATAAACAATTGAGCAAAATATGTAATCATAGACTTTTTATTTTATCCATACAATATATTCATCATATTGCACTGCCAGGGTGTCTTAAAATGTCTTCTTTTTCTATTTTTAGGCCTTTAAAAGTCTTAAATTCACTTAAATATTGTCATGTAGGTCTTAAATCTCTATGAATGGGTCTTAATTTTCTTTTGTTTTTGTAAAGCTACCCATGTTACAATGCTACTTAAATATTGCATGTACAGTTAGTTTATTTATTTTATTTTTTTCAACAAAACTTAAAAAATATGTATACAACTAGGGTCTCCTTGTTTTGACAAATTATTTAAAACATGTGGGTGAGAAATAACTAATAAGAATTAGTTTTTTGATGGGCCATTAAAAAATCTTTAGTGTTTTGCTCTGCATAAGTCTGAAATTTCATTCTTGATAGTCTTAAAAGGGTCTTTAAGAGTCTTAAGTTTGGCTTGGTGAAACCTGCAGAAACCCTTCTTAGGATGAGGTAGAATTAATTGCAAGTAATTTCCTATCGCCTTGCTCTTTCAGCTGGCACTGATGGGACATCCCCGTGCAATGACACACGCTGGGTGCAGAAGTGGCAGTCGTGGCAGTCATCAAGACCACTCAGGAGGACTAGTCTGTCTCTGAGCTCTGGTTTCTGGCACGCCACAGGAAGACACTCCAGTCGGCGTCTCCTGCGGGCCATCCCTAGACATGTCGCCCAGATACTGCAAGCAGATGTGCTCTGGCAGATGGGACACACTGGTATGTATGCAAACTGCCTAGTATACATGGCGTTGTACTTTGGAATATTAGGGTTTGCTACTATGTTTGTGTTTCTGGTTATCTTGTTACAGGCTCTGGAGTGAAGGTAGCTGTATTTGACACTGGTCTGAGTGAGAAGCATCCTCACTTTAAAAATGTTAAAGAAAGAACCAACTGGACTAATGAGAAAACGCTGGATGATGGTAAGACTTCTTGTAATGGTGTATGTCATTCCACATGTTTATTCAGTCATGGTTTATTATTGAGTTCTGAGCGAAGGATTCAGCCTAAATGAATTGTTGAAATGAAATGCATGACATGTATGTCTCATTCTCTTTTCAGGGTTGGGTCATGGCACCTTTGTTGCTGGTGTCATTGCCAGTATGAGAGAGTGTCAGGGCTTCGCTCCTGATTCTGAGCTTCATATCTTCAGAGTTTTCACAAATAACCAGGTAGCACACAACATTCAATCCTATGCTCTTATAAAACCACCAATTAAAACTCTTATAGTTGTCAATTGTTCATCCAAAAATTATAATTAGCGCATAATTAACACACCCTCAAGCCATCCTCGGTGTATATGACTTTCTTTTTTCTCAGCTCTTCCATGATGTATAATGATGTTGGGTGGTAGCCATTTTTTAAGCTTCCAAAAACGCATAAATCTGTTACAAAAATAATCAATATGCCGCCTGGGGTTTAACACATTATAAACTGGATTGATATGTTTTTGTTTCAAAAATATTCAAAATTGTAAAAAAAAAAAAATAAATAAATTAAATTAAATTTGAAGTCATTGACCTCTGGTGGCTGCTGAACAAGCATTCTAGACAACTGCTTGTACAGTATCCTCTGTGACTTAATCTAAAACAAATTTGTAGTGGATGTTCCAGGAATAAATGTGTCTCGCGGGAATCACTTTCTACACAATTTGCTTACCACTAAAGATGACAAATAAAGAGAACTATGTGGCTTAGCATTACTGGCTAAAGTTATACATTAAATACCCTTACAGTGCCTCTACAAATGCATCAAATATTCAGTCTGATCAGCCTAGAGGCCAGTGATTTGCGTTTATAATTTAAAAATAAGCAATATTTTTGTTAAACCAAATTGATCTGCTTCATAGGAAATGCACCCCTTTTTATTTTGGTAGCTTTAAAAAATGACCACTATCTAACAACATTTTACAGCATGGAAGAGCCAGGATAAAATTCAAAACTACTCCAACTGTGTTCGTCTGACAGGAAAAAAAAAATCATATATACTGATGTCTAGAGATTGAGTAAATGATGGGGTAATTTTTGTTATTTGGGTGGACTATAATATATTTAAGAAAATAATAGCTGTATAAGTTCAGAAAGATTTAAGTTTGAGTGGATATTTTGCAGTGTAATGCGGGTGTAAATTAACAATGATTGGTGACGTGTATCAACATACTAACCAATTTGGCAGCCTGGAATTCGAAAATTAAGCTTTGTTACTGCAATACTATCATAATAGCAGTAAATCATGCAACCCTACTGTTAATGGCTAATTTTTGCTGTTAATTGTTTATTAGCAAGTGGAAAAGGTTGATTTCAAACCCTGTTCAAGATCATTTAAGAAGTTTTTTTTTAATGCCTTCACATTCATATTTTTCTTTTTCTTAGGTTTCATACACCTCCTGGTTCTTGGATGCCTTTAACTACGCTATACTGAAGAAGATAGATGTTTTAAATCTCAGCATAGGGGGACCAGATTTCATGGACCATCCTTTCGTTGATAAGGTATAGATAATGTTAAATAACATCTATTTATTAAGCATTCACTTTTTTCCCCCAATGTGATTTTAGCAGTTTGTCATTAGAAACAAAAGGCTTTTTTCAACAAAGATGGAGTCTGTACATTAAATACAGTTTATGCTCTCTGCAGTGTAGTGCTCTAATAAAAGCTCCACTCCTCTGTATTTAACAAGGTTTGGGAGCTCACAGCCAACAAGGTGATTATGGTGTCTGCTATCGGCAATGATGGCCCACTTTATGGGTAAGTGTAGTTTCACAACAACATATATTAGATTTGGCCTGTAGTTCCAACATATCCATTGATATTTGTGTGTGTGTGTGTGTGTGTGTGTCTTGCAGAACTCTAAACAATCCAGCAGATCAGATGGATGTTATAGGTGTTGGAGGGATTGATTTTGAGGACAACATTGCCAGGTTTTCATCCCGGGGCATGACAACATGGGTACGTTCTGTTTTGGGTACATAGAGCAGTACTGCATTTTTCCTGTGCAGCTGCATGAAGAGGCGAGTGAGGACTTGTCAGTGTGTTTTGATCTGACCTAAAAAGGGCAGACTGAGGGCTCCTGCTACCCAAAGCTGGAGATTCCTCAACTCCTCCTCTTTAGGAAGGAGAATAAATTTAAGTGATTTACACACTTCAAAGGACAGTTAAAAAAAACAAAGAAGGATTAACTTTTAAAATTGCAAAGAAATGAGTGGTGGCTTAAAATTATTAATTTTCTACGCAGTCCAATGTTTTACGACTATAATTAAAATATATATGACAAATAAAGGGCTAAAATGTATGTAAACAATACTGGGATTAATTAAGTTGATTTTCACCTGATTAACAAACAGATGAATGCTTATATTTATTTATTTATTTATTTATTTATTTATTTTAGACAATAAAAATACATTGTTAACATTTTGGGCAATAATTATAGGAAATGTAATCATTTGTTAAACAATTCATTATCTAAGCAAAGTTTAAATATGTATAATAATTAAATGAGGTCATGAAAGAAGGAAAGGCTAACAATAAGTGTAAATCTTATGACGTTTTTAGAAAAAGCTGAATGAAAAGCAATTTGGCGTGCAAAAAAACATAGAAAAGTTGCTTGACATTTTATATTTTGTGTTTCACTGTGTAAAATAAGCTACCTGTAGCTCTAAATAAAACAAAATGATTACGAACATCATAAATCTGTGTTTTACTTCATATAAATTCACATCAAATCATTTAAAATTTACATTGGTAATAGTTAACAAAATTAAAAATATTAAAAAGTATAGTGCTGTACCACACCATGCTTAAACAAATTTATTTAAAGTGAAACTTAAACTAGCAATCTGTGGTAAATGTGCTATACAAATGCTTTTATACATTTGCACAAATTCAAATGTGTGTACGCCTGGTGCATGTTTTACTTTTCTTGATGTTACCTGCATTGAAAAATGCAGAACTTTTCAGATTAAGAAAAGCGACTTCCAGAAGACACAGTAGATCGATATACCATTGTGGATCATATCACATTCTAAGTTCAATTCAGACCTGAATGTAACATGCGCTGCTCTCTTTCCCATTAATCACAGCACCTGTCGGTGTGTGTTGTCAGCTCAGTTTAATCACTGCTGTTCTCCCTGTGCTCTGCTGATCAGGAGCTGCCGGGGGGCTATGGCAGGGTGAAGCCTGACATTGTGACGTATGGCTCTGGTGTGCGCGGTTCAGGATTGAAGGAGGGCTGTCGATCTCTCTCTGGCACTAGTGTTGCGTCACCTGTAGTGGCAGGAGCTGTCACACTGCTGGCCAGGTCAGAGACGAATCTACAAAAACAGCATCACAATCTCACTTTCATACTATTGTTCAATTGTTTCTTGTTTTCGTTCAATTGTTCTTGTTTCTTGTTTTTTTTTGTTAACATTAACAAAAAAACAACATTCAAATCTATGGTCCTATACAACCACCAATTTAAAGTGATATAATAAAGACAATAATGAAATAATTATATGATGTATTTATATATATATTCATTCATTCATTTTCTTTTCGGCTTAGTCCCTTTATTAATCCGGGGTCGCCACAGCGAAATGAACCGCCAACTTATCCGGCATTTGTTTTACGTAGCGGATGCCCTTCCAGCCACAACCCATCTCTGGGAAAATTTATATATATATATTATATGAAATTATGTGCGTATTGAATTGAATTGTTCACCCAAAAATGATAACTAGCCCATAATTTACACGCCCTCAAGTCATCCTCGCTGTATATGACTTTCTTCTTTCAGACAAATGCAGTCAGGGGAGTTTTACATTTTATCTCGACTCTTCCATGCTGTATAATGATGTTGGGTGGTGTTTTTTTTTTAAGCTTTCTCAAGCATATGAATCTGTCATAAAATAATCCATATTCTGTACGAGGATGTTTTTGTTAAAAAAATATTTCTGAATTTTAAGTTATAAACTCAAATCACTCACCTCTGGTGCCTTCCGAATGCACATTCTAGACAACTTCTTGTTTTCTTCTTTGACTTGACACATGATGTAAGACACAGGGCTCAAACTCTATTTCTGGAGGGCCGCTGGTCTGCAAATTTTTGTTTCTACCCTAATGAAACACAGTTGATCCAACTAATCAAGGTGTTCAAGACCACTAGAGACTATTAAGCAGGTGTGAGTTGGAGGTGGTTAAAGCTAAAGTGTACAGAGCTGCGGCCCTCCAGAAATTGAGTTTGAGACCATTGATCTCAGACAAGATTGTAGCGTAAATTCTTTCCAAAAATCGCAGAACATAAACACATTGCATGTGATATTTTCCCAAGTATTGTGTATCCCTTATTTACATTTTGTGTATTTAGCAGACACTTTTAATCATCTTTGTCAAGCGTTCATTTTTACATCACATTTTCCATTTTTAATTGTAGCATCTCCAATGCACCCTGATTTAATTGCATTACAGTCTGATTATAGAGTATTGGCTCAGTTTATTATCATATTGTAAAATATTTTTACGGATAAAAATGACAATTTAAAAAATATATTAACAGCATTAGTTCGCTACAAGGGAATGATATGGAAAAAGAAAGCCCCGTCCCCTACTCAAGTAAGTTAACAAAGTAAATGAAGTCTCAGCAAGGTACACATGGACTATAATGGATAAAATGGATAAGTCGACATTTTTAGCTATTTATTTTCCATTTGAATATCATTGTAATGAATTCTTTTTAATTAATTTCTTTAAAAAAAATCTGACCCAAAATGTTTGAATAGTGGGGTTTTACATTGAACACCAAAAATAGGTGTTACCAATTTTAGCCCGTGACACATATTCAGTGATTTCGAATGTTGTTTTAGGTGTGGACTACTTTTATATCCATATAATCAGTTCTGCTTTATCAGGGAGCTGATAGTGATTGCTATTGGGCTCACCTGTACTTTGTACATATATTATTATTATTAACACACTGCTCTTTGAAATAGCTGATATGAAGTAGAACACAAAAATGGTGCTCTAAACCTGTGGTTTTAGGCATAAGTGTTTCGTTCCTATCATTGTATGGAAGGAAAGATAAATGAAACTTCATTCTGCAAGAAACGAAAAACAAGTCTCAAATGAAGGAGCAGAATCAATCTTATTTTCCACTTGGAACTGAATGACTTCCTCACTTATACATGGTCTTCGCTTTTGCTGTATATTTGATGAAGTACATCCTCTTTGATTGTGATAGACTAACCTAATTTGTTAGTGCTTTCGCTTTACACTGTTTTCATTCCACCTTCTTTAGTTCCCTTCCTTTATCTTTTATATATATTACTCTCATTTTGTATTGGTACTTGGGCTCATCCGCCTCTTTGGTTTCTAGCATCTGAGTCACCATTGTTTCTTTTAAGTTTGTTTTCTGGTCCTCAGCCTGAAATGCTACTCCATCAAGCCACATCAATTTAAAGTAATCATGTTTCATTTTCTCTTGTCTTTCCAGCACTGTGTTGAACAGAGAGTTGGTGAATCCGGCCAGTATGAAGCAGGCTCTGATCGCCTCGGCTCGCAGGCTGCCTGGCGTCAACATGTTTGAGCAGGGCCATGGCAAACTCGATTTACTCAGAGCCTATCAGATCCTTAACAGTTACAAGCCGCAAGCCAGGCACGTCTCTGATATATACGCATACACAAATATTTTGTTTCTCCCCTTGCATTTACATAGGAAATCAACGTGGTTTACTTTGGTTGTCAAACCATAGAGACTGCAATTTCATTTAAAAACTATATTCTGTAAATGGTATGTGAATATATGACGCCATTTTATCTGGAACATGAGCTCACCGCTTGTAAAGTGCCAAATTTTACTCAAAAACTATGTTCGTTTACTAGTAACCTATCAGAAAATTTTGTTTGGTGATAACATAAATATTTACTTGATGATTTTTTTGTTGTCATTTAATAGGATGCTTCTTAAAGACTTATTTTATAGTATAAAGTGTATTATATTATGTATTTTTTCTATATTACATTTTATTTATTCATTTATTTTATATGTTCATATACTAAAATAAATTAAAATATAAAGGGATGGTCTGTATTTAGAGCTACTGTTGTCAGGAGCATTAATTCTTTCCAAATGTAGCTATTCTAGTCATCTGGAGAGCATTCCAGTATTTCCCCATATTGCAACATTTATTGCAGGAGAAGTAAATATTGCATGCAATATTATTCCCCCAATATAGTGCATCCCTAAAGGATATTTATGCATTTAGCAGACAATTTTATCCAAAGAGACTTGCAAATGTGGAAATGATCTTTGTCTAGCATTCTGCTCACATCACATGCTCTCATTTTCTTATTCATATATGCTAAACTTGTCCATTTTAAATGTAGCCGGCGTCTCTAATGCAGCCTTATTTGAATTTAATTACATTCCTGGCTGATTATGGAGTAGATTTGACCTGGTTCATTATCTTCCACTGGCACTGGAGTTCATCTTAATGAATTTCTGATGGTGTTTTTAACTCTTTAGCCTGAGTCCAAGCTACATCGATCTGACCGAGTGCCCGTACATGTGGCCCTACTGCTCTCAGCCCATTTACTATGGTGGCATGCCAACAATTGTTAACGTGACCATTCTTAATGGTATGGGCGTGACGGGACGGATTGTGGACAAGGTAGGCATACATAAAAACACTGACTGCTATTCATTGCAAACTGATATGTTGTTTTTGACTAAATTGTAATTTTAAATATTGATGGTTCATGAATTTATGTTCACAGCCCATCTGGCAGCCCTACCTCCCTCAGAATGGAGATTATGTGGATGTGGCAGTGTCTTACTCACCTGTGCTCTGGCCCTGGGCCGGATACCTGGCTGTTTCTATATCTGTGGCCAAAAAAGCAGCATCGTGGGAAGGCATCGCTCAGGGTCATGTCATGGTTACAGTGGCCTCACCTGCAGAAAATGACGTGAGTTACATGTCTGTCCCCGAGTTCTGTGATGAAATGATGCAGGATGACATTTGAAGCATTATTAGAAAGTGCTCATTGGGGCTACATGATATTTTGGAGTAAAGTCTTACTATGGCTTAAGTTCATTTTCTGTATGCGTGATGCTAATTTCATAATCAGGAAAGCATGCATGTAAATGTGTTTGACATGTAGAGAACAAGTATGGATTATTTAACAGCTTCAGTCTTTTCAAGTATTTATTTCTGTGTAACAAATAGGATCCATCCAGGAATATGTCTTTCTAACAAATATTTAAATTATGATCTCTATGATATTGATCAAAACAATTGATGCTTCAAATAAAGGTCAAATTTGTCTGCCAATAGGATTGTTAGGAAAATATTAAAGTATTAGGACACTAATTTGTTCACAAGATTCTTCAGATATGCAGATTTAGGCGTTAATGAAATGTGAATTCTTTTATCAGCGAGTTATTGAATCAATTCAAACTAAGATTCAAAATATAGAATATTTATAATATAATATATAGATATTTACTTTTTTCAATTTATCTAATTTGACATTTTATTAATGAATTTGTATATATATATATATATATATATATATATATATATA
>CAIGQQ010033930.1:1950668-1961730 GCA_903798035.1 Danio albolineatus | reverse complement strand
GTTTCAGTTTAGTTTGCACAAACTCTGGGTTTAAGTGACCATGAAAGCGCTGTCTTTATGGGAATTAAAGAACCATAATTAACCAGTACCATGAAGCTGGTTTAGCCACTTAACCAAATACGTTTAACTGTAGTTTGCTCCACGTCTGGGGTTAAGTGACATTAAAAATGTTTTACCAAGTAGCAATGAAAGAAGAGACAGCACTTTCAAAGATAATGATCTCATTTTTAGCAATGATTGATTTATTAACAACAACGTTTTATGATTTATGTAATTAATAAACTCTTAATCCATTACAGACAAGCACAAATCAATAGATACAGCTTTAAAATGGCTATAAATGACCCTAGATTGAATCTGTATACTTATCAACTACAAAAAAAGTTACTTAAAGTTGAGTTAGACTGTCCAATTGTACTAACAAAGTAAACAATTTTTTTCTTAGTTGTTATATTTCATGTTTGTTTTATTTTGCTTCATAAAGGTGTTTAAATTCTGAAATTGTGGTCATTCTCTTGTAATATGTCAGTCATAGTGTCATGGCATGCGATTTAGCTGTTCGCCAGTGATATAACACACCTCAATTTACTCATACTCCCTGAATTCAAGATTAAAGTCTGCATTGACAGAGAAAGTTGATGATCAGGATGATGAAATCAACCTAGCCTGACTGAAATTGTTTGGTTTTGTCAACTCAATGGTTATCTAACCTGAGTTTGTTCAACCACCATCATGGTTCAAACTCCAGCTTTCACCCTCACAATGGCAATTAGCATTGCAGTAATCCACGTCTGTGTTTTTCCTCAGGAATAATGCCTGGGCGCTATAATCAAGAGGTGGGACAGACCATCCCGATGTTTGCCTTTCTTGGTGCCATGGTTGTGCTTTCCTTCTTTGTAGTGCAATTGACCAAAGCCAAGAGCAAACCCAAACGCAGGAAACCCAGAGTGAAACGGCCACTTTACCTTCAACAACAGCAGCAGCAGCAGCAAACCCCTCACTCAGGCAAAAACCCCACCGTATGATCGGACACATCTGGACAAAACTAATGGGAAAGGGTCTTTTCTGAGGTGTGAGTGATGCCGCAACCGTGTGAAAATGAGATTGTTGGACTCTTCTTGAGAAAAAAACCTGAGCTCAGACGAGGGCTTGGAGATCAGTGTTCCTCTCCTGTCTTTAATCAACACATGCCTTTCAATTCAGTGACCAAATGGAGGAATGTTTCCTTTTTTTAATTTATTGATGATGATGATGATGATGATTAATTGACTATTGACCTTTTGCTTTGTACAGCAAATTCGGACAAACACCAGCCGTTCAGTTTCCTCGATCAACCGGACTAGTTTCCTACACGTCCTCATTTTTGTATTCTGTCAGACTGTGTTTTTATAAAAACCGCTGTGTGCTTGCGTCTTTTGTAAATAGCCCATCATGATTTCACTGTTGTTGGTGTGGAATTATCAATGTTTTAAATATATCTTATCCGATATAAAGCAAGAACCTGCCTCTCTGTCTTTGTAATAAATATTATCTTATAGTCCTCGTTTAAGGGCTTGCAATGGAAAAAAACAAACAACATGAAGAGTTTTTATCCAAGGGATAATTCAGGTAAACTCAGCAGAAGTGTGTGTGTGCGCCTATAGAACGGTCCTGTTTACTTTTACCACTTTGGATGATGGATGAAGCTATTTGTTCTTTGTTTGCATAAAATACATGTGCATAAGATGGATGAAGCTGTCACGGTTTGACTGTGTGGCCTGCTAGTTTGCCTGAACTAAAATATAGAAGTAAAATATCACTTTAGGACATTCTTTTGGAGGAGAGCCATATTTGACTTCGTCCTTCTTTATCTTCATTAAATCGAGTGCTATGATATATGCACTACCATACATCTTTTTTAAAAGATGCATTGCAAACACCTTCAATAAAATTAAAATTAAATGCATAATAAATGTATTAAAATGTAATTTATTCCTGGTATAACAAAGTTTTTATGTAACTGTGACACAATGAAATCTAAAATTTTGCGGGAAGATTTTAATTTGTTGTTTGAATGCACACTCGCCAACCACTTTATATTGTGCACCTGGGGTGTATTCCAGAAATCAAGTGTAACTTGCCTTCACTTTCATCCTGAACTTTGTGTTGATTAATCCAAAACCTGCTTACTCGAGGTAATCGGTTCCAAAATCTGTATTTTGGAGTAAGTTATCAGCTCAGATTCTAAACCTTGCACAACCACCACTATAGCGTTTTCCATACATTTCCCCAGAGTGAAATTTTCCAGATAGTATTGGAGTTCCATGCCCACTGGGGAACGAAATGGTTACTTCGCAACACTTGTTCCCCGAGGGGCGGGGAACAGAAATGCTATGTTCCTTCACCACAGCAGTTGCACCTTAGCTGACAGCTGTAGGTAGGCTTCTTCAGCTTGAAAAGGTGCTGAGCGACTTGTGTCTGGCAGTCTTATACACAACAATTGTGATTGCTGCCAGCTGTGTGTGCTCGGCGCTGCAAATTCATTTGTCATTTCATTGGCTCGTTTTATTACTCTTCAGATAGTTGGCTTTATGGCGAAATCCCCATCGTGGACACATAGCATTCACATAGCATTTCCATTCCCCCCCCCCCTCAGGGAACAAGGGTTACAAAGTAACTGTTTTGTTCTGCAATCTCCTATTAAACTGCTAGCAAGTGCAAGTAACTGAGTCAATCATATGACATTAACATTGTGTTTAGGCTTGTAGACGTGGTGTAGATTCAATACAATATATCATTAAAATTAGGGAAAAAAGTTTATTTAATTTACTCTGAACGTGATTTGGTTGTATTTCAGAAACTGCTGATATAGGGGGATGTTCACACAACCAACTCTAGGGTTTGGATAAATGCTGTAGTCAAAAAAATGACGAAGTGGTAGTTCTGTTTGTGAAAATATCTTATGTCAGAGCAGTTTGCCAGCTAATTGAAAGGCAACAGTAACTCCAATAACCACTCAATACAACGAGGTCTGCAGAACAGGATCTCTGAATGCCAAATCTCGGAGCAGAAGAGCGTAACTGCCACTCTTGTCAGTTAAGAACAGGCTGCAATTCATACTTGCTCAGCAAATTTTGACAATAAAAGGTTGCCTGGACTGATGAGTCTCAATATCTGCTGCCACTGTCGGAGGGAAGGGTCAGAATTTGGCATTAAATGTCTGTAATTAAATGCTGGTGCAGATGGATGAAGGAAACACTCCTGTTTCTCTTCATTGTAAATTGGATCAACAGTACTGTCTGCTAAGCAATCTTGAAGCTGCCTGTGCTCTTGCTTCAGGCCAGTTTGAAATCGACTAATTCCATTAAAAGTGATAGGTGCTGGGAAGTCTCACTAAATCTCTTCCTGATCCATTTTTAATGGGAGGAATAGCCTGTGAAAATGTCATCAGTCCCTTTCAGGTGATGAACCGTGATGGGGTTAATGACATGAAGAACATGGGAAATAATCCTGACCAGTTATCTGTGCCTAAATGGATTTCCCAAATCTTGCCATAAAGGTGGTCACATGTTGCAGTTTTGCCCACATATCTAGAAAGTTCCCAGCATTGCTTGAGTTTTTGTTCATCCAGTGGAGCCAGTCTCAAACAGAGAGAACCAGCTTTGGGCTCCAGAGGACTGACACTAAGTCTGTCGCACCAGTGCCAAATTCCCACCTCTGGAACACATGCTGTTAATTAATGTGGGATGTCCTGAAGAATTCAGCGCACACCCCACATGACCTAAAAACAACTGACAATATTTTTACTTTTCAAAATGCCTGAGGTCCCATATTTTCATATTTACTACATTATCAGTAGATTTAAATCCTTTTTTTCTTAATAAATAAATTGTGATATAACTTATTACATTGTGATAAAACTAGATGGGTCTGTAAACATCTATCTATCTATCTATCTATCTATCTATCTATCTATCTATCTATCTATCTATCTATCTATCTATCTATCTATCTATATATATATATATATATACACACACACACACACACACACACACGCAAGAGAGAGCAATATGATGTGCTTTGAGGCACAGTCTGTCACGCTGTTTTTATTTTGGGTTTGTTAATGTATCAATTATTTAAGTAAACATTTTGTCGATGGTGTTTAATATTTTATTGATAATTAAATAAAAAAATCTAGCTAATTTGGTTATTGATAGGTTAACGATAGAGCATCTGTTGCTGTAAAAAAAAAAAGTGCTGCATGATCGTCCGCTATGGCAGATTTTTGTTCACTCAAGGCCTACTCATTATTCAAGTATCAAACCTTTACAGTGCTTCCCATTCATTCATTCATTCATTTTCTTTTCGGCTTAGTCCCTTTAATAATCCGGGGTCGCCACAGCGGAATGAACCGCCAACTTATCCAGCATTTGTTTTACGCAGCGGATGCCCTTCCAGCCACAACCCATCTCTGGGAAACACATCCATACATTCTCATTCACACACATACACCACGGACAATTTAGCTTACTCAATTCACCTGTACCGCATGTCTTTGGACTGTGGGGGAAACCGGAGCACCCGGAGGAAACCCACGCAACCACGGGGAGAACATACAAACTCCACACAGAAATGCCAACTGACCCAGCCGGGGATCGAACCAGCGACCTTCTTGCTGTGAGGCGAACGTGCTACCCACTAGGCCACCGTGGCGCCCACAGTGCTTCCCACAGGTTTGAAATATACTTGCGGTAGTAGCCAGATTGAAAGACAACTTTTACCTACAGCACACAAATGGTCAACTATGTGACAGTTTAGATGTCATTTCGTCCCCTCCGAGTATATTGTAAAGTTTTTCTGAGTCGTGAATTAAATAAAGAATTATTTAATAAATTCACTCTCACAGTTGTGTGTGCTCAGTCAGCTGTGAAGCCAAGTGAAAGTAGGTTTAAATAAAAAGGTACTGCGAAAACGCATACAATTAACGACAACTTTTGAAAGCGAAAGCCAAATACCGGACATTAGGAGTTTAGAAACCACAGCCAGATGCATGTTTTAAGTGCCCAAAAGGCAGGTCTCTGTGGGTCTATAGAGCATGTGACTGTCTGTGGGAGTGATGACAGTGCTCACACACACAGTAGTACCAGCAGTAGCCTAAAAAAGGGTAAACAAGAAGCAATTTTCCACTGGCTAATCGATCGCAGATATTTGGTTATCTTAGTGGCAATGGTGGATTTAAGCATTGGCAATGTGAGCGATCACTCAGGGCGGCATCTTGCTAGGGACTTTCGTCCACAAAAGCCTTTTGGCTTTTGGACTTTGGATACCGTGAGGGCAGCACGACCATCGTTTGCCTAGCGTGCCAGTTTAGTGATGCCAATTATACTTGGGTGGCTGTTTATATACCTGGGTGACCCGTCCAAGTAAAGTCTATGTATGGGAAGCACTGCTTTATATTAAGAAGATATTTAGGTTATTTTATGATTTTTTTTTCATTGGTTGTAGGCTCAATCGAAGTTTTTTGTTTGTTGATGAAAACGCATTCAACATTTCAATAATAAATTTATGTTTTAAGTTATTTTAGAAAACTCCATTGCAAATTTGGAGACGATCTAAATTACACAATTAAAATATGTTGTAAAAAGTGTAGGCTGAACTGTTTTTTTTTTTGACTGCAGCCGATTTAAACAGCTGGTTTTGTCTGGCCAGTGGACAACTGCAAAATTTAAAGCTGTAATTGACTCAATAGCATAAAGCGCGATATGATGTTTCATATTTGCATGTGCTGTTTATGTAAGTGTAAATGTCAATTCTGGAGTCCTTTGCATTGACTTTAAAATTAAGAGTCAGACACCCCTGCTGTTGCTATGACAACAAGTACTGGATGAGATTTGTTACTATGACAACAACCACTGGATGCATTTTAAGGAACGAAACTGTCATGGATCAAACCAATTCGTCAATAATCAAATCCAGTTAACGGTCGGCTAATCCACGTTTGACAGACAGGTGTACTCCAGCCAGATATTATGCACACCTCATTCGCCAGTATAGAGTAAATTTGGGATTAGGTGTGGGGGAAGGTTTAGGATTAAGGGATGTGGTTGGGATAAGGCAATCAGGTAGTGAATTCAGGGGTACATAATTTGGCTGGGGTACATTTTACGACACAACCCTGGGACTGACCCCATAATGGCTTCGTTTTTATTCTAGCGGTTTTATTAGCCTGAACAACCAAACCTCCACCCCTCATTCACCTGACCTGAAGTGTGTTGTCCCTCAGAGAGCGATCTAACAGCGACCAGTATGGAGGAACTGGCAAAGGAGAGCATTAGCTTCTTATCAAAGTCCTCCCTGGAGACAAATGAGCCGAGGCTGGGCTCTTTAGGAGCGGTGTTCATCATGCTGAAGTCAGCGCTGGGTGCCGGGCTGCTCATCTTTCCCTGGGCATTTGCTAAAGCTGGAGGAATTCACTCTGCTGTCACAGTGGAAATGGCAAGTAACTCTGGCTGACTATTGAACATTAACTGTGTGAATTTTTATTTTTTTTTCACTGTGGCTTCTAACACATTGATCTTGTGAAATACAGTACTTGCTGGTTGTTTTAAAGAAGGGTTTTGCATAGTTTCTGTGGGTTTTAAAGAGCAGGGTTCCTACAGGTCATGAAATTTTAAAAGATATATTCTAGACATTGAAAATCAGGGGATTATATATATATATCTTTTTTCCAAATCTTGGAATAGAAGGGATTTTTGTTTGTAATTTTAGATTTTACTTTCCATTTATCAGTGATTTCTTTTCTAGACCGTGCTTTTTATTATGTTGTTTCTAGTTGTTACACTCTAAAAAAAAAAGGTGCTTAATAGCACCAAAACTGGTTCTTTGGTCGTAACGAGGGGGGAACCTTTTTTGGTGCTATACAGCACCTTAAAAAAATAGGTGCTATATAGTACCTTTGTCAAATGGTGCTATATAGCACCTATATTTTAAGGTGCTCATAATGTTACTTTACCCTTTCCGCAAATAAAACCGGCATAAGAGTTATGAGAATTAGCTATAAGAACAAGTGCTTACCAGTAGTAGTGGTGCAGTATAGCACTTTAAACCCCCCAAAGAACCACTGAAAAACCTTTATGTTGCTTTAAAGGTTCTTTACACAGTAAAAGTGCTATATAGCACCCTGACCACCTTAAAGAACCACTGAAGAACCACTGAAGAACCTTCATGGTGCTTTAAAGGTTCTTTACATAGTAAAAGTGCTAAATAGCACCTCAAATATCGTAAAGAACTACTGAAGAACCACTGAAGAACCTTTTTTTTTTTTTAGAGTGTATGGTTATACTAAATTTTTTCAGTTCCAATGTATTCCTTTCTCGATAAGTCAAATGCAGTCACCAGCCTTTTAAAATCCTCTGTCCCAGTTTTTGTCAGTGCTCAACATTAAAGCTGCCTGTTTATCTGTTCATTATAGTTCATGCAAATTCAGCTTTTTAGCCAGTGAAAGTCAGGGAAAACTCAGGACATTTGACATTTGGCTTTGAGTGGGAACCCCTAAAGGGACAGTTAATCCAATAATGCAGAAGTCCTCATAATTTCCTCACACTCAAGTGGATCTAAACTCTTCTAATGCGTTTCTTCTGTCGAACACAAACAAGATGTTCTGAAGAATGCTTGGGGAAAAGCAGCCATCAACATCCATAGTCGGAAAAAAAAACTATGGAATTCAATGGCAGTTTCCCCTCATCATTCTTCAACATATCTTTTTGTTCAGAAGAAAAAAAAACTTAGGTTTGGAACAAAAGGAGAATGAGTAAATGGTGGTGGAACTATACTAGACCTTAAAAAGTCAGAGTGGAAGATCTTATATATTTATATATATATTTTTTTTGTAAATCAACACATTAAACGTGGTGTATATTCCTCAGTAAGTACAAACCTTTTGAAATCAAGATTCATTTACTGGATTTGTAAAATGAAAACAAACAAAATTAGTCAATTACTTAAATAAATGGCTTTGCTTATTAAATCAAGTGTTTGTCTGAGCCATTTGGCACATCTTTGTTTTTGTTTTAAACATAATATGTCATTTTGCTTTTTCCAAGTAATTGCATCTTAATTAAGAACCATTAGGTGTTTGCTTGAAATAATCATTATTTATTTCCATTTTAATGAAGTCATTAAACTTCAGTAATAATCTTTTGTAAACAGATTTAGTAGATATGCTGTGTTTTAAATCTTTGAAGTTTCTTTGTACTAACTATACGCTTTTTTATTTAAAGAAAATAGGGACACATTCCATTGAAATTTATTTAATTAATTTTAATTTCTTTTTCTTTAACATTCTTTAAAAGCAGAAGGTAGTAAATAATGACAATTAAAATCTTGGGGTGAACTATTAATTTCATCTCTGCAGTCTTTGAACTTAAGTACAGTATTTGCATTTATTTTAATTCTGTGCATGTTATTGTAGTGTATAAATATGCTTTGAAACAATGTGTAGAGAAAGCAGTGTACACTTAAACATGAGCTGAATTTCTGTCTCACATAGATTTCTCTTGTGTTCCTGATCAGTGGACTGGTCATCCTGGGATATTCATCTTCAGTCAGTGGACGAAACACATATCAGGCTGTGGTCACAGATATATGCGGTCCAGCCATAGGCAAACTCTGTGAGATCTGCTACGTCTTCAACCTCTTCTTCATATCTGTTGCTTTTTTGGTCATAGTGGCGGACCAGCTTCACAAATGTAAGAAACACAGAGTTGTTCAAAGGACTTTGACCTTATCGCTTGTTGTTCATCTATCCTCATATTGATTCATTTCTCCCAGTGTGTCTCTCTATGTATGAGCTCATCACAGGCCTGCCAGAATCAGAGATGCCATATCACTGGTACACAGACCAGAGGTTTGCTCTCTTTCTTCTGTGTCTCCTTTTCATTTTCCCTCTCTCTGTCCCGAAGGAGATCAGCATACAAAAGTATACAAGGTGAGCAAATGAATTCGCTCAGTTTTAGCACACCCCTCTCATATACACCCTCACAGATGTCGTTTTAAAGGTGCTGTATGTAAGTTTGACCAGTGTTTGAACTAGGTATTGCACTCCTGGTTCAAAACACATGCAAGTGGAGGTTGCCATTTCGATGACACAGGAGTGTGTCTGACCGTCGAGCCTAAAGGCTAAATGAAGGCTGGTTCAAATCATATTCTAAATAAAAGCAACAGCACACAATAGAAGCAATGTTTCCCATATTATAACAAGTTTTTGTTCTAACCAACACTTGAAATGTATATTTTAGAAATGGCTTCTATTTCTTGTAGCTGAACAACAGAAAACTGACAATGATCACCTCAGGTACACCTCATGTGCTTTACTAAATGCTAATGTGAGTTTGAATGCCATTTTGCATGACATCAGTCAACCAACACATAGTGATTCAGCATGTATATTTTAATGTTAAAGAGGTTTAACATGTATTGATTAGATTATGAACCTTACCGTTTCGTTGGAGTGCAGAGTGCTCATATATTCTGTGCTTCTAAATGGCTGTATTCAAATTTCTGTCAAGTTTCGTCTGGTGCAAACAGCCAAATTGCTTATCACTGCGTATCACTTCACATAGCCTGTTTTTAGGACACATGGTTATAATGTATCCTGCTTACCAAGTGTTTATGTTTGTAATATTTATATTATTTTCTAATTAATATCCACCTCATGTGGAACTCTGACTAACTCTGCATCTAAATCAGGGGCTAACGGATTTAGGATTTTATCTAAATACTTTAAAAGAGTCAAAAACTTACATACAGCACCTTCATTCATTAATTTTCTTTTCGACTTAGTCCCTTTACATACAGCACCTTTAAATGAATATTTTCTACAGGATTCATTCATTCATTTTCTTTTCGGCTTAGTCCCTTTATTAATCCGGGGTCGCCACAGCGGAATGAACCGCCAACTTATCCGGCATTTGTCTTACGTAGCGGATGCCCTTCCAGCCACAACCCATCTCTGGGAAACACATCCATACATTCTCATTCGCACACATACACTATGGACAATTTTAGCTTAGCCAATTCACCTGTACCGCATGTCTTTGGACTGTGGGGGAAACCGGAGCACCCGGAGGAAACCCACGCAACCACGGGGAGAACATGCAAACTCCACACAGAAATGCCAACCAGCGACCTTCTTGCTGTGAGGCGAACGTGCTACTCACGCGCCACCGTGGCGCCCTTTTCTACAGGATGCTTTACAATAATAATAATAAATTTGGGCATACACATTAGATTAATCAGCATCAAAGCCAAAAATCACAATCCATAAAAGCCATAAGACCACAGTTTAAAAATTGTATATCCAAATGTATATGTTGGGGGAAATAATAAATAAAACTGTAATGAACAAGAAAAATCAAGAGAAACATAAAAAAAAACATCAAATTTTGTAGTTTGTAATTTTTTTTTTGTAATTACTCATTTGAATTAAAATGTAATCTTTAGATGTTAGATGACCAAACTGTAATTTTAACAAACATACGTTTTGTTAAAACACTAATGATTAATGATGACACTGATGACTAATGAAACCAAAAATGATTGTCTATATTCACTGAAAAATTGGACATCATTCACCCATTATATATTACTTGGTCTTTTATTAAAATCTGTTGACTTTACTTCAGCCATCTTTGCTATTGGGGCACTATTCAGAAATGGGCAGAAAATGCTTGTGTGTAAGTTTTATTTTCCTGCTGAACTTTGCAAGCCAATAATTCAAGAAGTATTAAACATACACTACGGTCAAAAGTTCAGTATGGTTTTTAAATGTTTTAAAATAGGCCTATCATCCTCACCAAGGCTGCATTTATTTCATCAAAAATACAGTACAAATTGTAAAATGTTATTGCGCTATAAAATAACTGTTCAAAAGTACGCATTTAATTTAATCATTTATTCAAGTAATTTTAAAGGTGAATTTTCAGCTTCATTACTCCAGTCTTCAGAGTCACATGATCCTTCAGAACTCACTCTATTATTATTATTATTATTATTATTATTATTATTATTATTATTATTATTA
>CAIGQQ010033930.1:1883490-1924187 GCA_903798035.1 Danio albolineatus | reverse complement strand
AGAGGAGAACCTGTGGCCAAATCTAGACTGATGGAAACACTGATGCCAAATGAAAAAAAAATCTGATATACGGAAATACATGCAAATTACTTATGTGACATACTAGTACTTATGGATTTCACATATATAAAATATATGTCATAAATGGCTAAATTGCCATTTTTTTTCAAAAATGAGATTTAGAAATAAGTACAAACGTACAGTTGAAGTCAGAATTATTAGCCCCCCTCTGAATTTTTTTTCTTTTTTTAAATATTTACCTAATGATGTCGAACAGAGCAAGGAACTTTTCACAGTATGTCTGATAATATTTTTTCTTCTGGAGAGAGTCTTATTTGTTTAATTTCTGGCTAGAATAAAAGCAGTTTTTAAGACCCTTTAAGCTACAGTATATATTTTTTTCAATTGTCTACAAAACAAACCACTGTTATACAATAACTTTTCTAATTACCAGGGCCAGACAGAATCTGCAGATCGGAATGATTTTGGGAGCATCATAACTAAAACCTTAATACATGAAATAAAAAGTAACACCTTTTTAACTTTTATTGAACGTTTACAATGTGAATCCAATTAGATCCACTTTATTTGGTAAACAAAGAAAATCTCCACTAAAAGACAGAAAATATGACTTTACTAACTGTATTGTAAATAAATCATATGGATATTTTCATATTAGTCAATATTATTACTGAAATTAATTTAAAAACTGAATAAATATAAATTTACACACATTTACTCAAGTAAATAAACAGAGTCAATGATGGCCTGAAAATCTGTGGAAATCTGCGGAATTCTGTGCGTGCATATTCCGTGTGGCCCTACTAATTACCCTAACCTGCCTAGTTAACCTGATAACCTAGTTAAGCCTTTAAATGTCACTCTAAGCTGTATAGAAGTGTCTTGAAAAATATCTAGTAAAATATTATTTACTGTCATCATGGCAAATACAAATCAAATCAGTTATTAGAAATGAGTTTTCTCTGTTAAACAGAAATTGGTTAAAAAAAATAAACGGGCTAATAATTCTGACTTGTATCAGAATGTATACTGTATATGTTACGTAAATATATTACCTACAGTATTTATGCTATATTTATTTTACTTACAAATATATTACCTATAATTTATATACGGGCGCCACAGTGGCCTAGTGGGTAGCACGTTCGCCTCACAGCAAGAAGGTCGCTGGTTCGAGCCTCGGCTGGGTCAGTTGGCATTTCTGTGTGGAGTTTGCATGTTCTCCCCGTGGTTGCGTGGGTTTCCTCCGGGTGCTCCGGTTTCCCCCACAAATCCAAAGACATGCGGTACAGGTGAATTGGGTAGGCTAAATTGTCCGTAGTGTATGAGTGTGAATGAGTGTGTGTGGATGTTTCCCGGAGATGGGTTGCGGCTGGAAGGGCATCCGCTGCGTAAAATATATGCTGTATAAGTTGGCGGATCATTCCGCTGTGGCGACCCCGGATTACTAAAGGGACTAAGCCGAAAAGAAAATGAATGAATGAATCAATGAATGATAATTTATATACGTGTCCATACATGGCTGTGTTTATATATATAACAGCTATTTTTGATGTTGCCACAAGCCATATATCAGCATTTTGATATGGCAACATGTAGTGAGAAACACTTTTGTTAACTTCACTATTGTTTTTATTATTATTATTTTTTTGTGGTTGCTTTTTAAAACTAAACCTACAGTATGACTGAATGAATAAAACTTTAGTTCCTAGATTCCACTCTTCCCTCTACACTTATGTATAAACAATAATGAAACCTGTATCATATATTTTAAACAACAATATTTAATGACTATTAATGATTGTTCATTGAAACGATGTGTATCTTGAGTGCTGGTGATCTAAAGTAATGTTCCTGTGGCATTTTTATGATAAAAGGATTATGTGAAACAATGACCCTGCAAATGCAAGACTTCTCTAAAGAAATGAACGCAACATGCAGTGTTTTGAGCACTGGAGAGCCTGTGTTAAAAGCAGTGACTGTTTAGAGTTTTGTGTCTGGAGTTTTGAAAATTGACATCAAGGTTTTGAAATTTGTAGTAAAGCAATTGTAAAAAAACAAAACAAAACTGTAACTTAGTGAAGCCTTTAAACCGAATAGTATCCTGCAAAAAGCACGTAAAATATTGTCTACTGTCATAATGGCAAAGGCAAAAAAAAAAAATGAAAAAATAAATATTACAAATTATTCAGCAAAGACATACAGTTGAAGTCAAATTATTAGCCTGTTAATTTAGATATTTTTAATGTGATCCAAAATATTATTTTCACATTCTAAATCCATACAGTATCATGAATGAATGAATGAATGAATGAATGAATAAACTAATTAAAGTCTGACCAGTTTAGTATTTAAAATGTACTGAACAAATTAGTACTTTAGTATTACTGAGATACTATTGTAGTTTTTATAAACTCGTTGAATAATGTTAATTTGTTTGATTTTCTTTTGTCTATTTCTCTGGATATACTAAGTGCGTTCATAGTAGTAAAACAGTAGCTTAACTAGTTTCATATGCAAACTGTTCTCTGATCTTTTAAGGCTTTGCAAACACAATGTATTAATAGTGTAGAAAAAGCAGCAATTGTTCAGCCAGTTTCATCATTAATTCATGAACTAGAATAACAACATTCCCCTCTGCTTGTCTGCCATCTTTTTCCACAGGAGGCAAAAGGACACAATATCATTTTTCACCACATCAGAGACACGTACACATTGTTGAAGCGCAAGCATTTAAAAGAGAAACACAGGTTCATTCTGTAAGAAACGCATCACTGTATCATTACTGCTACCCCCCAACAGACACATTCAAACGGATATGGAGCACTATATAGAATGAACTGAAAATTCGACAGCAAACTTTGTGTTGATTTATAAATTCAACAAGATGCAATGAGAGATTAGTATAGTTAGGATTTAAAGAAACACTGCACTTTTTTAAATAGCCTCATTTTTTAACTCACTTTTTTTTTCTTTTCAGCTGATGTCCAGGTCTGGCCAGAGCATGTTTAACTTAGCTTAGCATTGATAACTCAATCGAATTAGACCATTAGCATATCACTCAAAAATAACAAAATAGTATTGATATTTTTTTCCTATTTAAATTTTGACTCTTAGGAAATTGATTGAAACTCTTTGGTCATTTCTGAAAGAGATGCTAATGGTCTAATCCGATTCAATGATCTATGCTAAGCTGAGCTAAAAGTCGATCTCCAGACACAGAAATCGGCTAAATGGATTAAATATATGGTAAAACTTACCTGTTTATCTCTGGAGGAGTAAAAATGTAAAACTAGTCCATTTAAAAAAAGAAACAAAAAGAAAACAGTGGAGTGTTCCTTTAAAAAACACCCAGGAGAGGGTCAAAGTAAGAGAAGTGAACTCACTGGAAACAGTCTCTCTGAGCAGACACATTCTTCAGGTATTGTTTCAGGGCCTCACAAAAATCACCCAACTGCTTCTGGGAAACTTTCATCTCCTGGCGGATCAGGTACAGGGACTGAAGAAGGAGAAAAAGAGAGAGAGAGAAACGGGCAGATTAGGTTCCAGCAGTCTGAATTCCTAATGAAAAACCTGAATCTCTAGGGCCGATGGGGATATCTTTTTATCAAAATGCAGGCAAAGTTTACAAACACTTTGAATTTTATAAAAGGGATTGTTCTTTCTTTAGTAGAGCATTAAAAAAGATATTTTAGTTTTGCTGAAACTGTGTTCCTTGGTGACTCATAAAATGCACGTCAGTAGCTAATGGCACATATACAGAAACATACTGTATATAAAGTCAAAACAAATTGAATACCCGCAGCTCCTAGTAATAAGCTGAGGTCTTGTGAAGTGAAAGGATCATTCAGTGCAATGATACTAAACATTATTTACAATACAATCCACAGCCTTGGCAAATGGTCATGAGCTTCTTCATGAATGTCTGGAGAGCAAGCGTCCTGTTGAATAATGGTGTAAATGAGGATACAAACTATAATGTATTTACGACTTTTTTTATGTTGCAAAATCAAGCATAAGCATAAGCAAATATAAATTTGAAGAACTATACAGTAGACAAACATTATAAATGATTGATTTGCTTCATAAGTCCTCAGTGTATCTTCAGGAGCCTTTGATATTAATTTATATGTATTATTATATTGCCTGTATATGTGTTTCTGACTCTCAAAGCGCCATTACCAGTTGACTTGCATTTTAGTCACCAAGGACTGCACTTTCAGCTAAAAATACTCTTTAATGATAATGTGAATATTAACTTATTCTTTTTAGGCAAAATTAAACAAACTTTTTTAGAGACAAAAAGCAGCATAAGTGATCTAGAAAATATGTGACTCTGCAAAACTATTATGATGCACGGATATAGTTTTGCCAGTAATCTAAAAATATTTTATGGGTCAACATGCTTTTACTTTTATGCCAAAAATGATTAGAATATCAAATATAGTTCATGATCCCTGAAGACATTTTGTACATTTCCGTCTGTAAACATCAAAACTTAACTTTTGATTAGTCATGTGCATTGTTAAGCACTTCATTTAAACTACTTTAAAGCCAATTTTCTCAGTATTTAGATTTTTCTGAACTCTCATATTCCGGAATTTCCAGATTTCCAACTTGTATCTCAGCCAAATATTGTCCTATCCTAACAAACAAATGTATGACAGACATTAGAGGAAGAAGTATCTGGACTTAAGGATTGTTTTAGACAAATCTTTTTTTTATTTTTATCTCCCTTAAATGGTTTAGCAGACCTGATGCCCAAACAGACACATTAGGCACACCGAAGTAAAAGAAACCTTTATATAACCTTACATTTAACAAACTTTAGTTCAATATTTAATTCTAGACATTGACACTTTTGCCAATTTTGTGGTTCAGGGTCATATATATTATAAACAGTTAACTCCATCAGCCTGTCCTAACTACATGCGATGCTGCAACACATGATAAAAGCTATCTTTTTTTGAATTGGGCACTTTTATGACAATACGACAAATAGTTTTATCCAAATAATTTCCTTGTGAGATCAGGCTGCATGAACTACCACGGCAATGATCACATC
Source organism: Danio albolineatus (assembly GCA_903798035.1). NCBI lineage: Eukaryota > Metazoa > Chordata > Actinopteri > Cypriniformes > Danionidae > Danio > Danio albolineatus. The sequence goes on along the minus strand of CAIGQQ010033930.1, from coordinate 1,919,101 downwards.
AGGTGCTGATCATGTGATTTTCAGAGTTTCAATGGTTTCAAATGTTACCAGTGTGAATTTGAATTTTTATGTGACATTTACTGTGATACTGAAAGCAGCAGCAGTAAGTTAATTGCAGATCTTGAAAAATTACAAACAAACATAGTTTGAACATGAACTGTGTGAAAACTAACAACATCAGTCACTCAGTGTGTACTTTAATGCTGTTAATGGGGTTTTATATTCATTAATTGGATTAAAAACTTGCACTAGAGCACTATTCTGCACTTCTAAATGTCTGTGGTATTTAAATGTTTATGTCGTGTCTAGCGAGGACAGACAAATTGCTTGTCGCTGGAACCTTGACGCGTCATGTGTTGTTGGAATACGCTGCAAACCTGCTTCAACTGCCTTAAAAGCTTTGGCCCTCATTTACTCTGAGTCACGATATTAATGCAGATGATGGCTTATGTAAGATATAAATATATGGTTGCCCCTTTAGGAGAAGGAAAAATAAATACGGTATATACTTGAGAGAAAAAAAATCAATACAGCAACTCTTTTGGATAATTGCCGGAGAAACTAATTAATTCCCAGTGTAATGTAAATGAAGTAGATTTGTGGGAGTGTGGTTGGCTCTGAAATTAAGAACAGGGCAAATCACATGACCTGCTTTGCGACAAACACACACACAAAACAGATACGCTGCATTAAAATATATAACATTTCAAGAAGGATCAATTTCCAACTTAACGGAAATGAAAGTGAGCTGCCTCTGACTTGGATATTTCACATATAATTGCACCTTTCTGGTGTAACATGTCACTCAGGCCTCCCACTCTTTTCTAAATCAGTTCTGTCATCTTGAACCAGTTTTATTAAGTCTGAGAGATTTGATTAAATAACCAAAATTACCCCATGACACACTAAGAAATGATAGGTTTAATGTAATAATTGCTTGGCTGAATATTTCCACACTGAGACCCAGAGGAGTCTGGAGTGTGGATTAACAACTGCATTTATTTTATGAAAACCTAGGTCTAAAATAGCCATGTTAAAAAGGTCTAAAATAGCCATGTTATTTTTTAACAGAATTTTAAGTAAAATATTCTCAAAATGAATAACAGAATGACGTATTTTTGTTTGTTTGTTTGTTTTAAACTACAGGAATACTTTCATTAAGTAAAAACATGACAGTCAGGGTATTTATAATGCTGCTGAAGTGATTTAATATAATAAATATAGTCTCAATAAAGTCTCTGTTCATTAAATCTAGAAGAATATGGTAGTGATCATAACAATAAATGTTTTTTGAGCACAAAATCAGCATTTTAGAACGTTTTTTGAAGAATAACTGAAGACTAGAGCAATGATGGTGAAAATTCTCCTTTCTTTTTTCCACAAAATAATGTTATGCTTACTTGAACTTGGTAAATTTGACTGAATTATATAGATTTTTATTAGAGAAAAGTCAATGTGGGATTGCTTGTATAGTTGAAGACAGAATATTGTGTATTTTTAGCCCTTCTATGAAATTTAAATTATTTTTCAAATATTTCCCAAGTGCTGTTTAACTGAGAGTATTTGAGAATATTTTTCAAACATAAGTTTTAAAGAGCCCCTATTATGCAATAAAAAAGGTCATATTTTGTTTTTGAGGGTCTCCAACAACAGGCTGATATGCATACAAGGTAAAAAAACACTTTCATTGTCTCATAATATGCATTTAACTAATTATCCCAACGACTCCCATATGACTTGTTCAGTGATTTACTTGTTCCCAAACCCCTCCTTCGTGTGATGCTAATCTGCGCTGATTGCTCCGATGACCCAGTCTGTTGTGATTGGTCAACTGCGTTCAGCACGAAACAGACAAAAATGCCCACCACGGCTTATTAACATTAAGTAGACAGAGTGTACGTATACGTGTGAGCCAAATGCAGGAGTGCATTATAGCAATACAGTTAAACACCAGCATATTGCTCTATTCTTAAGCATAAGTAATAACAATGAGACACATCCAGTATCGGTGCAGTGGCTAAACTATTTTAAAATTTGACCGCCAAATGGCAGAGGAATGTGAGCTCACAAACACATTTAAATCTGTAAAGAAATCGGCACACGTCACATTTTCAACGAGGCTTTAGACACGATATGTGAATGTAAAGAGTTATAATTGTACATAATAGTGAGGGCGGCATCCGCGACACCCCCATCCCAAACCCCATCACTTTCAGGTTGAGGGCGGCGTGATCGTCCTTTGCCTAGAGCGGCAGTTCAGCTTGTTCCGGCCCTGGGCAAAGGCTACAAATACAGCTACAGTGTGCTCAGACACCAAAATTGGCAATTTCTAGGGGCTATAATAAATAATCTGATGGGTATTTCGAGCTGAAACTTTACAAACACAATCTGGAGACACCAAAGAGTAAACAAATACAGTGCAAGCCGCGTGGAGCGATTACAATAACAAAACACAATTAAATACATATTTTGCAATCTAGAGAAAACAAGGAGGCAACCATTTTAATCACACTTACACTTGTAAAGCGGAGGAAGAAATTGGTCCATGAACTGTGTACTGATAAAGCTCGTCCAGCTCTGACAAAGTTCAATACATCAATAGTCTTTTCTGATCCTTTTTACCGGATTTGGTATTGTTTCGTGTCGATGTCGATATGAACAGGCAAAAGATCTGAATGATTAAACGGATCTGAGTCGACTCTTTTATTTTAAAAAATCATTGTTTTTAAATAAGGTGCACTTTCAGATTAAAACATCGGCTGGAAAGTTTTATTCACTTAGAGCTGTGTTACGCACTGTATGGAAGCTCATTTTCAAATAATCTTTTATAAATAATTTCTTTTGTCTTTGCCATGATGTTAGTTTGCAAGATACAAGTATTCAGCTTAAAGTGGCATTCAAAGGCTAAACTAAGTTTATTAGGTAAATTAGGAATGTCATTGGACAACAGTGGAAAAAGAAAAAGAAAATCTTAATAATATTGGAAGCTAATAATTACCTTTTTAAAATGTTTTTTTATTATTATTTTAGCAAAACTAAAAGAACCTAAAAATATCCTTGCTTTTTAAACATCACTAGTATTTGAAAAAGAATAAAGACTTTACAGGAGGGCTAATGATGTTGTAATAACTTTTATATGCCACATTACAACCACATAAATGCACTTCGACACAAGTTATAGCTTTATAGGACATACAATAGTAAGAAAGAGTATGCTCTTTAGATTACAGAGTATATTTGGTATGTGTTGCTTGCTATAACCAAGTTGTCACATCTATAACAGAACGGCTACACGGTGGCGCAGTAGGTAGTGCTGTCGCCTCACAGCAAGAAGGTCACTGGTTCAGTTGGCATTTCTGTGTGGAGTTTGCATGTTCTCCTGGTGTTCGCGTGGGTTTCCTCCGGGTGCTCCGGTTTCCCCCACAGTCCAAAGATACGGAGTACAGGTGAATTGGGTAATATACATTGGCCGTAGTGTATGAGTGTGAATGAGAATGTATGGATGTTTCCCAGAGATGGGTTGCAGCTGGAAGGGCAAACAAATGCTGGATAAGTTGGCAGTTCATTCTGCTGTGGCGACCCCAGATTAATAAAGGGACTAAGGCGAAAAGAAAATGAATGAATGAATGAATCTTTAACAGAGCATGTGTTGTTCCTCTGCAGGTGGGAAAGATAAAACCCAAGCAAAACTATTAGACCCTTGGATTTCACAGCCATCTTTTCCCCCAAAGGCAAGGGCAATAAAAGAGCAGAATCCCGGTAATAAACTCTGAACTTAATCAAGATCTCCATGCCACCCAGCACTCACCAGAATGCAATCAGAAACACTACATTACCCGACCTACACAAAACCCAAGTAGGATCATTCTGTTTATCCATTCTCCTCCACTGGAGGCCTGATCTGATGGGCAAACAGGAATAATTAGAGAAATGCGTGAGGATTCAGAATCCAATTTTCTTTATATTTCTACATGTGGCTCATCTGAACGCTCTGGATTGCAACTGCCTGCACTAATGTTTTTCATTAGTCTCCAGTGTTTATTATAACAGTTATGGGCTTCGTTCAAACTCATGAAATAAACTGATTGGTTGACGATGCAAATGTGACCCACTGTGTAACTGTTAAAAGGCTTTGGGCTCTGTGGGAAATTCTTGTTGTATTATTAGAAACTTTAAATCTCGCATACAGAAGACAGCATAATCAATATTTCTGTGGTGTATTGCTATATCTCTCATTTGGGTGTCATTTGGCATTAGCATTCCCTGATGTGGTGAATGTGCTTTGGATGTATGTGTATGACGTTTGTGTGTGTGCTTCTCTTTAGCTCAGAAGGGAAGCTAAACTAATGAACCCTAAATACCCCCATGTGGAGTTGAACTGCTCCACTTCTACATTATGCATCAGACTATGAAACACGCACACACACATATGTGCACTATGAGAGCGAGAATATTTCATCTACCATGTAAGCTAAGCGAATGTCTCAGGTACAGTACAAGTCCATAAAGCAGACGAAACCTCAGAGGGTTTGCAAAAAAAAAAAAAATTCACCGTCGCCATGGAAACTGGGGGATACCGTCCCAATTCTTTCTGATTGGCATATTTCTACCCCCATTTCTCCTTTCTCTGGTAATTCCGCATTTTAATTTCTCCTTCCTTTGAGCTTCAGCACCTCTCTAAATGCACTGCTTTTGTTCAAGTCTTCAGCTGCATTTTCACTGGATGGTACAAGTGACACAATTACATTTTTTTCTTTCTCATGTGGCACAGATCAGATGTGTATGTGCAAAAAAAATTAAAAATAAAAATCACATGGATTCCAATATGCTCAGGTCAGTTTCAGACCACTTTTATTTAGAAATTTCTCCAAAATGAATCAGATACATGCCTTTGTGTCTGTAGTACAAGCAGGTAGATCAGATTTTCACCTGTCAATGCACTGAAAAATAGCAGCAAATGATGTCAACTCCAATGCTGGCATCAAGTCCTGCATGAGTCCTAAACCTTGAAGGGCATCTATGGATGAACTGTCCGTATGTATAGTGTGTCCACAGTCATACTGAAGTAAAAAAACAACAACAAGCCTTTCTTTTTTTAAATTTCCTGACATTAAAATGGGACCCAGATCCCAGTGATTTTGAGGCCCACCGCAACATGACGTACAGTAAGGATGCAGTTTTCCCCACCGGCCGAATTGATTGACAGGTGCCATGTTTCTATAATAACATGTTTACACATGTCCACAGAACGTTTTTTTTTTTTTTGCAGATAAACTGGGATTAAAATATTTGTTACGACTCAAAGTTTTATAAGTTAAAAATGTTTTTTAAAAACAGAGCATGTTTGTAATAAAGACAGTAAAATCGTTATATAATTCTTAACTGCTATAATCACCATGGCCGCATGGTGTCAGTAAACGTGCACATGTGTGTGTGTGTGTGCGCTGCAAAAGACATTTTACTGAGACTCATCATACCAAAAAGGCTTGAATAAACTTCACCACAAATACATGAAATAAAATTACTTCATATTTTTATTGATGAGCTGTATTTCAGCTTCATCTGTGTCTGTCTCCGTCACTGTGCTGTTTATCTGATGTAACGCATGATGAGAAGCAGACACACATGTGGGAATGCTGGGTGGGGAGAAGCAGCTCATATTCATTTAAAGGCACAGGCAGGGCCGACGCCTCCATAGAGGCGACTGAGCAGGTGCCTAGGACGGCATAACAGTGAGGGCGACCTCCGCGACACCGGTTTGCGAACCGGTCACTTTAGTTTTCACTTTCGGGTTGAGGGCGGCATGATCGTCCTTTGCCTAGAGCGGCAGTTCAGCTTGCTCCGGCCCTGGGCACAGGCTACAAAAACAGCTACAGTGTGCTCAGACACCAAAATTGGCAATTTCTGGAGGCTGTAATAAATGATCTGATGGGTATTTCGAGCTGAAACTTTACAGACACATTCTGGAGACACCAAAGAATCTTACATCTTGTAAAAGCGCCCTGTAAAAGTCTGTGTAGAGTCAAAATTTACAATATTCATTTTGATAGCACACAATTACTATTACTCAGTGCAAGTTAACTCACAAAAAAATAAAAAAAATAAATGTTTGTCTTGGTAATCTCCAATCAAAGTCTGACCATTGCTTTTGCGTTTGAAGTTGTGGCCTTTTACAGTATGTTGATGTCAGTTTAATGGATTAACACAATATTCTGAACAACGCCTTTCTTAACGTTAGTTTGCTATGAGGGAATGATGCACAAAAAAGCGACGCCGTTTCAGTTGGAAGTGCGTCAACATAAAATAAAAGTCTCTGCGACTTCAGTTCAAGCGCACTTTAAATCAATATATAAGGCAAAATAGATTTTGTTTTTCCATGCAGCACAAGCTAATGCATTTAAACAGTATGTTAACGACAGAGAAAGCCAGCAAGAGAGAAAGTGCAACAGAAAGAGAGCAAGCACACAACATCCACCATGTAAATAATATAAAACTATTTTGGTCAAAATGTGTGTAAAGCCCACAATATGAACATGACTTTAAAACACTTGCTGATCGAAAAGGCCTAGTAGATGCCAAATGTAAACTTCTTCTTCTGTCATAAACTATAACAAATTAATTTCTAATAACAACAGTATGCTATATAAATATGGAAACAATTAAACCCTGTGAACAAATTAAGTACAGGAATAGGGAAAAGAGAGCTCTAACTGTCCGTCAGTTAAAAAAAAACAGATACAGCGATGAAATTGACCATCAAGATCTGCAGTGTAAATGCAGCCTTAGAGGCAAAAATAGGGGTGTCCCATTCTCTCTCTCTGGATCCATCCCATGATAATTCCTTTCAAATGAGCAAAGATGGCTTTGAGATATGCAGTTGTATAACTCATTCACAGAGCTCTCCCTTTCTCTTTCTGACTGCCCTTGCTGGTTTTTATCATCAGACAGCTGATTTATATTCCTCTTGGCCAATCAAGACAGGCAGCGCTGGTGGTGCAGGAGTCTATTTAAGCGGTGAACACAGCCTGTAAAGTAGGAAACTGCTGAGCAAACAGATGCATTGAACTGTGGGTCCGATCAGTCATTAGTCCACCCTCTATAAAAATGTCTTAAAGAGAAGATAAGAGCTCCTCTTTCTCTCAGCATCTGCACTCCATTGTTTTCTCACAATCTGAGGTGAGAGCACATTTTAGATGAGGGTGATTTAGACTGTAAAGGTAATAAATGAGCTATTCATTTCTAGATGTATGTAGTCCACTGCAATGATTTACATAAATATTTTCAGGGCGAAAAATAAAATAATATAAGTAGCATTAATCACATGCAAATATATGTATTCATACATATTCAAATATGCAAGGAAGATCCAAGAAAATCATAGAAAAATCATAGAAAATCCTATGATCATCTACAAAGCTACCTGTCATCGTGTCTGTTCAGGTCTTTAATAGGATTGGGTTCAATTTTAAGAGAAGGGAGTCAATACAGAGAACAAATTTTTTACCATCATCCTGATTAAGATCCCCTTTACTTACTGTATGCAAGTAATATGCAGTGACTTTACCTTTCAAATAAATTTTACCACTTTGATTTAAATTTTTTGTTTTAATTATTATTTTTATTGATTTTATTATTACTACAGTAACTGTCTCAGTAATCAATTGCGGCTGGAAGGGCATCCGCTGTCTGAAACATATGCCGAAATATTTGGTGGTTGATCCCGTTGTGATGACAAATGGTAATTAAGGTACTAAGCTGAAAGAAAATGAATGAATGAATGAATTATTATAACTTTTATAACGGTTGTATATATATATATATATATATATATCAGAAATGTTGTTTATAGTTGATTATTTGACAATACAAATACACAAGTTTAACAAATTAATTAAACAGTAAATTTTTAAGTGAACGTTTTATTAGTAAATATTAAAAGTTCTCCATTTAGATGCGCAGATTAAGCTAAATGATGACTTTACAGTACATGTCAGTGAGACTAAACGCATGCACAAAACAGCACAACTTCACTTTTACTTTTTTAAAAACACAAATAATCTAAGACACTTCAATAAATCAAGCACGTCGGCAAACTTCATGACTTTACTGATTTCCGCATGTATTTGGGCTTTAACGAATGGGGAATGCAGGAAAGGGGTGGGGTATTATTTAACAATGTTCATTACTATTTATTTTTTATTTTTTTTTAGATAATTTGCACAGTCTAAACAAAAATTACTAGCTTAGTTTTAAGTATGCAGAGATATTATTAAACCTCATCTTTAATTTGAAAGAAATTACTGGAGGATACTGATCTGTGGCCAATTGATCAGAGCATCCATACTAATACTATAGCTAATAGATTTTTGTCATCCATGTTAAAACATACTCAAATTACCACAACGGAATGAACATAATCATAAAGAAAAAAAAAACTCTATTAAACTGGCTCATTTTTGCTCTCACGGCAGGATAACCTGATAATACTGCAGGTGTGATGAACTATTTCCAGAAATACTTTATAGGTCCCAAAATAAATCTGGCTTAAAGCAACAAACACAGAGGCGTATGTTAAAGCTGTCAGGTGGAACCTGCTCAACCCCCGTTTTGTCCTGAAATTGACAAGGATTAATGGATAAAAAGGACTGATTTAATTACTCTTGATCCCTCCGATGTCAATAAGACTGAAGTCAATTTGAGCAAAGATCTGTTACACACTGAACTCAGTTGCACTATTCCATCCATTTCTTTTAAACGCAGCAGTCTTTTCCTTATTAGATCGAAAACTTTTAAACCGTAAGGTTCTGCGAGAGATTAAATCTCAGTGCTCCCACACTTCCACTCAACAAAAAAAAGCAGGATTTTTCTGCGTGCTCCCATCATCCACTGCTGTGTGTATCACAAACTGATTTGTGGCTAGGCGAGGTGTAGTGTGATACAGCCTTTTATCTTTCAGTCGCACAAATGACTCTCGGAGCAGGCTGTTATTGAACACACCGGGCTGGGGCTTTCATATATGGAAAAAGAAATGTGAGTAAATCCTGAGGAACAGGTGGCAGATCTGCTGCAGGTGTGTGGAACAGCACGGAGAAACCCATGAGGAGTTAAGCTCCATTTGACTGGGCTTTATTTAACAGTTTGGTGTTTTTACAAGGAGGGAAAAGGTAAAATTGGGCATGCATTGTCTTTTATGATTTGGTGTATTTTTTGTCATGCTATTTGGTATATAAGACGTGCTTTAGTACTTACTGCGCTAGTTGTGCCATCAGTGTCTGTTAGTCGCTGATGTAGGTCAAACCAAACTGTCTGCAACAAAACCAGAACAGAAAAGCCACTAGTGAATTCACTGGCCCCCTGAACTGCCCCTTGGTGATCAATCACAAAACACGTCTTCCTGACTTTAACAAGCAAGACTGAGATTACAAAAGGCATCAAAACCGAAAAAATATATACGTGTATGTACTGTTTTAAGTTGTCATTCTAATTTATTTGAACAAGTTCATACAAGCTTATTTTTTATTTTTGAAAGTATGTCAAATGACCATCATTTAGCATGGGTCAATAATATATGTGTAACGATAATATCAATGATTTATTTTATTTGCATTCAAGTCACTCACATCAACTGTGTGTATGTTTAAGTGAACAGAAATAGTTGCCATCTTCATAGATTCACGGGAGAATATTTATGCTTTCTGTTTGATTAAAGCGATAACAACTTTTGATGTTGAAAATAGAACTCTGCAATTTTATGTTGTAAATTACAGTACAAAAACAAATCAATGAGATTTCAGTATTTTTTGTTATTGTACAGATTCATTCTTCAGAGTGCAGGCTGATGGAGAATCATAGTACTTACAGGTTACAGTGTTAACAAAATGGCCATATTTTGTTATTCAAATAAGCATTACATACACTAGTAGTTCAGGTGTGGTAAGCTACAACTAAGAACTATTTTTTAAATGTTGCCAGTCAGTGTCAGTAAGATTTATGATTTGCATTAACATTTCATTTGATAACATTAGGCTGTTTTATTTCAGATTAACTATTTATTCAGAAAGGCTACTGTACTATCACCCACTGCTATATAGGCATGGGACGATTACCGTTTTCAAGGTATACCGTGGTTTGGAAAAGTTTTTAAAACCGCCAAAATTTTCTGTAATACCATTCCTAAGGAATGTGTAAGATTTGTACACTTTTTTGGTTTTGTTTTTAAGGACAAAAGTATCTTCAGCAGAAAAAATATCCAAAGATGCCGTTTTAAATTGTAAAGAAATCCGCGTTTTTGAAACAAATGAAGACAGCAGAAGGCAATGATTTATTTAAATTATTTAGCCTGACATGTTTACTGCCTCAAAATATTATAAATCTTTCAAAAAATTAAATATATGGTGTTCAAAGGGGAAACAAGGTTTTGTTTTTGACCCAGACATTTAAAATGAAGATATTGTACAGCAGTAATCGCAATACCGTCATACCGTGAAACCGTGATATTTTTGTCTAAGATTATCATACTGTCAGAATCTTTTACCGGCCCATGCCTACTGCTATATAACAGTAAAAGCATGGATTGGAGAAAAATGATGTCAAAGGCAGGTAGATGTCAGAAATGATAGAAAACGGCAGGCAATGGAAAAGAAACAAACAAAGTATAATGTGAAGTGTAATGTTGTCACAGAGGATAAAATATGGAATCATTCATTATGGTGATTGATTTTTCCAAAAGATTGCTTTGTTAACTGTGTGTGATGATCACTGTGGATCATTTTTAAATACAGTAATATATATAGTTGAGGTCAAATTTATTCGCCCTCCAGTGAATTTTTTTTCCTTTTTGAAATATTTCCCAAATGATGATTAACAGAGCAAGGAATTTTTTTTACCGTATTTCAGATAATATTCATTCTTCCAGAGAAAATCTTATTTGTTTTATTTCGGCTAGAATTAAAAGCAGTTTTTATAAAAAATAATAATAATAATAATTAAGGTCAATATTATTAGCCCCCTTAAGCAAGATTGTTTTTTCTTCGTTTGTCTGCAGCACTGGTTCCTAACTTGAGGGGGTTGAGGCACAATGACGGGGTCGCTTGGTGATTTCCAAAAGTCAAATAAACTTTATTAAACTTTTAGAATTAAGATATTTTATCCACAACCCACAGGAGAGTAGTTAATAGTTACATAAAAAAGCAATAACATGCAAATGAAAAGCCATCAGCCTTTTAATTTATTTTCATAGGATTGTGTGTTAGATTAAATTGTATGTTAGATTAACAACACAGATTGATTTTAGAGCACCAGGATAAAGTTTCTTACACCTTAATGGCAATCAAATACATTAAAAATGAATACAGGCCACAACTAAACATTGAAGAAGATCTCTGAGTGGTGGTTTTCAAAATTAAACCAAGAATAGATTTGTGCTGAAAATATTGTACCCATTAGGTGAGGTTAATATTAAAATAAACAAATTAATAAATGACTTTATAAATCATAGCCTATGATTGTTTGACTGTTTTTCTCTCTTGTGTTGTCAATATGCTTGTGTTTATATAGGTCTATTGTTGTGTCTGCAACATTTGTATATTTATGACCACCTCCGAGGAATGTGGGGGTCACAAGGCACTGCCATTGTTATTTTGGGGGTTGCGGGCTGGAAAGTTTGAGAACCCCTGGTCCACAGAACAAACCATCATTAGACAACGACTTGCCTAATTAACTTAATTAACCTAGTTAAGCCTTTAAATGTCAGTTTAAGCTGAATACTGGTATCTTGATGGATATCTAGCAAAATATTACGTACTGTCATCATGGCAAAGTTATTATAAATGAGTTATTAATACTATTATGTTCAGAAATGTGTTGAAAAAATCTTCTTTTCGTCTAACAGAAATTAGGACAATTAAAATATACAGGGGAGCTAAAAAGTCTGACTCCAACTGTATGTTGTTAACATTTCTAGATCAAATAATGGACTAGATGGGTAAATAATAATGAGTAGCGCATGATTTTATTAAATACAAAAAAACCTTTTAAATAAAATTGCACATCTGTACTAAAACAACAGTTTTTTCTCAACTAATTTATTTCACACTATTTCAAAATGCTGCTATTTTGACATATAATTGCAGGTGCACTTGTATGATTTATTTTCAAATAATCTAGAACCTGAGCAGTGAGAGAAAGCGTGCAGGTATTATATCCCTTCCACCCTGTAGAGGCAATGATCGTTGTCGCTGGGATGTAATGACATGCACATAATAAAAAAAGAAAGAAATACAGAGACCCAAAACAATATATATTCAAAATATTCTCACTACATTCCAAATATAGCGACTTTATGAATTCATAAGGAATTCACAGCGGTCCAGACTTAACATCCTCGCAATGCACGAATCATTATGCGCTTCATAAAATGAGTGCCGCTGGTCTCTCCCGCCACTCCATCCATATGAACAGGGATCGTGCGGAATATTCTTTGCCATCATGGAATGACAGAGTACATAATGGCCGGTAATGATGCCACAAATTCGTGCAGCTGTCTCTCTCTCACTGAGGAAAATGACGGCGGGTTATCCATCAAAAATAATAGCAAGAATGACAACCGCTGCTCTGTGGAGTATGAATACTGCAGGGACGGCATGAGCGTTTGTCTCCACAGCGATTGGGCCATTTCAGGGTGCCACAACTGGATGGAAAAGGAAATGATGCGTTTCCTAGAGCACATTATGCAGACAACAAGAGCACTCTGATCACTCATCCTGCTCTGAGCCAAAGCAGGTCACTAAAGTCAGGCTTGCGGGTTGCTGAAGCGAGGAACAGGACAGGAGAGACACACGGTGCTGTGTTGGACATTTCAATTAAAGCAAAGTGTTTGAGGATGGATGTTTAGAGGAGACTGTGTTCAATCCTGTATTGAGCCAGGTGTGCTGTATTGATTAGGCATGGCAAATCTCACAGCAGCGGACTGAACAGAGTGAGCTTGAGATGGGAACAGCACAAAAAAATTGTCACTAATTTGGGAACGCTGAAGGCGAGGCAAACTATTGCAATTGCAAAAGGTTGCATGGTTTACTGGGGTGGATAGGAAAAAAAATTCAATATGTTGCGTGGTTTTACGTCATGAAACTGTATTGATATTCTCATGGCAATGTTATTTTTATTATTTGTTATTGTTACACAAAACCAGTCAAGTTGCACAAGTATATTTGACGGAATAGCCAAAAAATGAATTGTTCATTAATTCATTCATTCATTCGTTTTCTTTTTGGCTTAGTCCCTTTATTAATCCGGGGTCGCCACAGCGGAATGAACTGGCAATTTATCCAGAATATGTTTTAAGCAGCGGATGCCCTTCCAGCTGCAACCCATCACTGGGACATATCTATACACACTCATTCACACACATACACATACAATTTTAGCTTACCCAATTCACCTATACCACGTCTTTAGACTTGTGGGGGAAACCCAGGTAAACACGGGAAGAACATGCAAACTCCACACAGAAAGGCCAACTGACCCAGCTGAGGCTCGAACGAGCAACCTTTTTGCTGTGAGGCGACAGCGCTACCCACTGTGCCACCGCGTCGCCATAAATTTATTGTATCAATCAAAATTAGTTTTATTTTATTCCAAAATCATTTGATTATTAAGTCAAGATCTTGTTCCATGAAGACATTTTGTAAATTTTAAACTGTAAATATATCAAAATCAATCATATACAGTAATTAGATTATTATTATTATTATTATTAAATCTGGTTTAATAACACGAATAACTAAAACTTCAGGACAACTTTATAGGCGATTTACTCAATTTAGATTTTTCTCAAAGCTTTTGAATAACAAACAATATATCATTGGAAAGCTTATTTAGTCAGCTTTCAGATGATGTATGTTTAAATTTTTTTTTTAATTATCGTGTTACTAGTTTTGCCGTCCATGTTCACAAATGACCAGGTAAATAGTTCTGAATAATTATAATATATTTTGGTTTTAACTATTGAATAACTTTCAACCGCTTAAAGTAACTATTATATACATTAATGCGATACACTTAATCTCTTATGCTCAGTCAATCTGCATTAGCTCCACCAAATTAATTTTTTCCCTTCTCTTCAACGTCAATTGGTGAACTTTGTTCCTTGCCACTGGCTTGCTTGGTTTGGGACTTGTGGAGGTGCACATTGATGGATTTGCTCTTCAGTGTTTAAAATTTCAGCAGGGAAATTTAATCTACACTGAACTGAACTAAACTGAACTTCAACTCTTAAAAACTGGACTGATGTATTTTCAGTTTACTAGAACATCCATGTTCTAGTAAACTGAACTGAACCAATTCATAGTAAATCCAAAAAACTGTTCTATATTTTAAAAAATGTAATATATTTTAAAATGCAACTTATTCATGTGATGCAAAGGTGAATTTTCAGCAGCCATTACTGGTCTTCGGTGTCACATGAATCTTCAGAAATCATTGTAACATCCTTATTTTCATAAATTTCTTACTATTATCATTTTTAGGATTCTTTAAATACAGAAAGTTTCGTTCACAAGAATAGCCTTTACTTGAAATAAAATGGTTTTAAAACAAAAAAAATATTTCTGACCCACTTAAAAGGTCCTTGCTGAATAAAAGCATAGTAACTTGTGTTGACAAATGCTACATTTTCCATTCTCCATTTATTTTTCATGCAAGCTCAACAGAATATTTCTCTTCCTGTCATAAAACAGGTGTTTGTCCATGAATCCCTGTTAATCTGTGTCTCTGGCCTGACACCAAACATCTCCCAGCACCACAGGAATCTCTGCTGCTCAACCCAGATTTCCTCTCCTTCATCCCGGCTCACCATGACATGTCAGAACCTTCCCTCCACCAAGACATGAACAGACCAGTTGGGTTGCCTTGGCTATTCTTAGCTCCAGCAATAAGAACCTGCCTGCCAAAGACTCCAGTATTAACTAGGGACTCCATTAGACCACTGTGCTCGGTGTGTATAAAATGACTGAGAGAAAGATAGAGAGATGGTGAAATAATGCTTAACCAAGAAAGAAAAGTTACATAAGTGGTGAGTGAAAGCAATCGAAATGTAAAAGCTCCCATTAACTAGTGCAGTGCTGTGGTTGTCAGGTCTGTTTAATTGCTTCCTTTGTTTCATTCCCCGAGCAACGGGAGTAATAACTATAGGAAGAAAAGATTACTGGCTGTGTTGAATGCAATCTGAATCTCATCTCAGCCTTCATATGAACGTGTGTAATTATCAGTGTGTGCACGAGTGGATCTATGTGTAATAGTAACAGAAATTACAGAGCTGTCTTTTAGGTACAGTAATTGACCAATGGATTTCGAAATGAGAACGTTCTCTCTCTGGATTTGCAGTAGGTGATTGTCTTCAGAAAAAGTTTTGTTGTGCTGGTGTAAAGTCTCTTCACATTCCAATAGTAATGATTAACGTAAATGATTTAAATGTATTAATATGTATTTTTATATTCTAGGTAATGCATAAGACAAAAAAATATTTATCCAATAAAAATTTGTTGGGCCAACAATTCCCATAACTCTGATAAGTAGCCCAAACTGTCTGTCAGCAAATGAACGAGAGAGTGACCGCAGCAAAAACAAATGCTGAATCAAAACTTTAAAATCCTGAATTAATATTGGAGTTACTTTTGCACACCGGAGGAAGGACGACACCATGGCTAAAGTATTTCTTTTAGATGTTTTAAAAGTATTTTAGTCAGGCAGAGCTGATGTAGATTTTGTTGTTTTATGAATAGGTTATATGCACAGAAGTGTTGTTCAGCCACTGAAATCTTCTGGCGAATGATTGATGTGACTATTTTCAATTTCATTAGGTACCTTTTAAGCATCGATTTATGTAGATTTTTATTTAGTTTAACAACAAAACATAAGTGAACAGTGCTATTCCAACTATCCTGCTTTACTGAGATGAATTTGGTTTTATTTTCAAATTGGTTCATTTTTAAAAAATGACAACCTGTGACACAGTCGCTATATTGTTTACCATGCTACTTTAAATATTCGGTCTGAAATAGCATGTACTGTAAGTAAGTTTTAGTAATAAGTAGGCACACGGAATCTCCACGTGCAGAATTCTGCAGATTTCAGCAGATTTTTAGCCCATCATTGATTCTGTTGATTTACTTGTGCAAATGTGTGTAAATTTATATTTATTCAGTTTTTAAATACATTTTAGCAATAATATTGACTAATATGAAAATATTCATATGATTTATTTACAATAAAGTTTGTAAAGTAATATTTTCTGTCTTTTAGAAGAGATTTTATATGAGAGGCTTGCTTTGTTTACCAAATTAAGTGGATCTAATTGGATTTGCATTGTAAACATTAAATACAAGATAAAAAGGTATTACTTTTTATTTCATATATTAAAGTTTTAGTTATGATACTCCCAAAATCATTCTGCATAAATCCGCAGATTTTTTACAAAATTCTGCAGATTCCGTCTGGCCCTAGTAATAAGTGTAATTCCTGCACTCCCTCGGCCAAGCACTGAAGTCGCTTTAGGACAAAGCGCGTGAGAGAGTGAGACCAGTGATCCTTGCATGCATGAAATATTGCACATTATGACAAGTTTTGCTTGCTACACAACTGAAAACTTGCTAGATATAATATAGTTTTTCATTCAGATTTGAAGTATTATATAAAGTAGCAGGGGAGGAACTGTGTTTTAAAGATATTACGCTAACGAATAGCAAATAGCTATAGCAAATTGGCAGATCACCTACTGCACCTTCATTCACTGCACTTCATTCACTGCATCATTAAAGCTGTATTTGATTTTTGCTGATTACATTGACAAAACTGTTCAAACTGTTTGGGGTCTGTAATAGTTTGTTTTGAATCTGAAATGCGGCATTTATTTGATTAAGGTCCGTGTATCATCCGTTCATTTGATTATTCCTTTTATTCTGGAAAACGAAACCTCAGAAAAACAGTCAATATTTCGTTTTTCTGTTTATTCTGTAGGCACAAAAAACCGAAAGCTCATCTGTTATTCTGCTTATTAACTTAAAACGTTCATTTTGTTCATTTGTTTTCCGGTTATAAACGGAATGCAGGAAATGAAAAAAACGGCCGTTTTTCCGTTTTTCTTTTGCTGACAAAAAAACGAAAAAACGAGATTTTGGCTGGATTTTTGCTTATTTAATCTAGGGTGGGAAAACAAATAAACGACTTCAAAATTCATTATAGACAACTAGACCGGCTGAAACGCCCATTTCCCTCTGATTGGCCAACCAAATCTGAGCTCGTGACGTCACCCTCAAAATAAAAGCCCTAAACGCAGGCTTTTAATTATTATTATTGAATTATACAGTATATATAAACTAAGTTTACATATTCTATCATTTGAACCACACACAGTTAGCAGGCTTGCATTCATTGCGTATGTATAAATTAAATAAAGACAAAATTAGCGGTATTAGACATTTGCCATTAAAATAAATTCATAGTTCGCTGCCGAACATCTTGCTGCTGTGCACCTGTGCATGATTGTTTCTGAGCAAGGCCTTTATAATAATAATAATTATTATTATTATTATTATTATTGTTGTTGTTGTTGTTGTTGTTGTTGTTGTTGATGTTGTTATTATCATTTACTAGTGTTTTTTATTGTTTAATTTATTTTAATAGTTGTTAGCAGGACCAGAATAAGAACACATTGGGCCCCGAGGCTAGGCTATAACAAAGGGTACCGTTTGTTTTTATTTATTTTTATTTTTTAATGATATATATGCTATAAGCCTATTGTAAATATTTATTTGATAATTAATACTATTTTATTGCAACGCCAAAGTAGGCCTGTCTTATCATTAATTGTTATTTGTTGTTGTTGCTGTTAATATTTTAGGCTACATTATATATTTACTATTGCTTGAAATAATGGAAAGTGCGTTCAGTAAAGCGGGTGAGGCGCATACAAATCAGCACACTATGCCGAATTAAGTTATCTTTGACCTAATTGTAGAAACAGGACAGGACTGTAAACAGGACTTTAATCAAGCCTTTTTGGAGAATTACTGTTATTACTAGCTTAGTCCTTATAAAATGATCAGTTTATAAAATACATAATTTACGCTACGGTGCCGTAATGAGTAGCACGTTCGCCTCATAGCAAGAAGGTCGCTGGTTCGATCCCCGGCTGGGTCAGTTGACATTTCTGTGTGGAGTTTGCATGTTCTCGCCGTGGTTGTGTGGGTTTCTTCCGGGTGCTCCGGTTTCCCCCACAAGTCCAAAGTACAGGTGAATTGGGTAGGCTAAATTGTCCGTAGTGTATGAGTGTGAATGAGTGTGCATGTATGTTTCCCAGAGATGGGTTGCGGCTGGAAGGGCATCTGCTGCGTAAAAACAAATGCTGGATAAGTTGGTGGTTCATTCCGCTGTGGCGACCCCGGATTAATAAAGGGACTAAGCCTAAAAGAAAATGAACGAATGAATGATTTGCAATTGCAAAGGAGTGTTAAAATGTCATACATTGAATACTGGCATTTGGCCACTAGGTGTCAGTACAATACTG
Organism: Danio albolineatus; assembly: GCA_903798035.1. Taxonomy (NCBI): domain Eukaryota; kingdom Metazoa; phylum Chordata; class Actinopteri; order Cypriniformes; family Danionidae; genus Danio; species Danio albolineatus. The sequence goes on along the minus strand of CAIGQQ010033930.1, from coordinate 1,900,539 downwards.
TATAACTGTAAATTCAGTGCATTGGGCAAGTGCGATTGGTCTCAATCTAGTCTTCCTGATTATTTGTACACACCATGCTTACAAAGGCAGATTTCACACAGTTAATTTAATTTCTGTTTACTTTAAATAGTTGCTATATTTACTCAGTACTTAACTCAATTTATTTTTATTCTACACAACACAGTGTTTATTTATTTATTTATCTATTGGACAAACACATATGGATTTACTATTAAAATATATACATATAAAAAAGTTTTCAACATTACTCTCAATTCAAAAAATGTTTTGTTAGTTTAACTGGTGTCCAACAGTGTGTGGCTTAATTGTAACACCCTGTTACAACTAGCCCCGCTGTGTCGTGTTTTCTTCAAAACTGTCTAGCAGTCACTGTGTGTTTTTTACATCTTGTAAAATGGTTTCATCTTTTAGTCTAGAAGACGGTAATCACAGCAATATAAGATTTTACTTGCATACTTTCACAGATTTATTTTAAATAAAAAATATCGACTATATTAAAAATTACTTTTATGGTGCAAAAATTGTTTCTCCTGTGTTTCTCATCCAATTTTTTTAATAATTGGCAGGAAGACGTCTGCTTTGGAAGCATGCCACAATTAATCCTGAGCGAACACCTTAAAACCCCGTTGCATTTTACCCCGCGTGACTTTGTGCCCCGCGCTCCCCTGCACCACAATAGGTTTAGATTTTTATAGTTTCTAGAAAATATATAGCCTAGGTTATATAAACGCTTCGCTCTGATCATGCAACGATCATAATGCGTTAGGCTACATTCTTCTGTAGATCCGTAAATTATGTATTTTACGTTTATGATCGTTTATAAGGACTAAGCTATTATCAACAGTAATATTCCGAAAAGGCTTGATTAAAGTCCAGTAGTTTTAAAGATTTTCTACACTTTAAGCATTAGGTCAAAGATAACTTAATTCGGCATAGTGTGCTGATTTGTATGCGCCTCACCCGCTTTACTGAACGCACTTCCTTTTTATTATTTAATGCAATAGTAAATATATAATGTAGCCTACAATATTAACAGCAACAACAACAAATAATTAATGATAAGACAGGCCTACTTTGGCGTTGCAATAAAATAGTATTAATTATCAAATAAATATTTACAATAGGCTTATAGCATATATATCATTAAAAAATAAAAATAAATAAAAACAAACGGTACCCTTTGTTATAGCCTAGCCTCGGGGCCCAATGTGTTCTTATTCTGGTCCTGCTAACAACTATTAAAATAAATTAAACAATAAAAACACTAGTAAATGATAATAATAACAATACAATTAATAATAATATTAATTAAGCCTGCTAACTGTGTGTGGTTCAAATGATAGAATATGTAAACTTAGTTTTTATATATAATTCAATAATAATAATTAAAAGCCTGCGTTTAGGGCTTTTATTTTGAGGGTGACGTCACGAGCTCAGATTTGGTTGGCCAATCAGAGGGAAATGGGCGTTTCAGCCGGTCTAGTTGTCTATAATGAATTTTGAAGTCGTTTATTTGTTTTCCCACCCTAGATTAAATAAGCAAAAATCCAGCCAAAATCTCGTTTTTTCGTTTTTTTGTCAGCAAAAGAAAAACGGAAAAACGGCCGTTTTTTTCATTTCCTGCATTCCGTTTATAACCGGAAAACAAATGAACAAAAAGTTTTTTGACTCATTATTTCTTTTTTGCTTTGTGTTTGTTTTAATTTTCCGTTTTAAGTTAATAAGCAGAATAACAGATGAGCTTTCGGTTTTTTGTGCCTACAGAATAAACAGAAAAACGAAATATTGACTGTTTTTCTGAGGTTTCGTTTTCCAGAATAAAAGGAATAATCAAATGAACGGATGATAAACGGACCAATTAAGGTGGAGCAAAAATTCAATTTTAACAATTTTTAAATATATAACCTCACAATATATATTTCTATGATGGTAAATCTGACTTTTAAGTAGTCATTACTTCAGTTTTCATTGACACACAAACTTTTAGAAATCATTTTAATGTGTTTATCTACTGATAAAGAAACATCTTAATATCAATGTTAAAGAATAGTTGGGTTGGCTAGGCACACACGGAATCTGTGCACGCAAAAATAAGCAGATTTCCGCAGATTTTGAGCCCATCATTGAGTCTATTCACTTGTGTAAATGTGTGTTTATATTAATTCAGTTTTTAAATTATTTTCTGTAATAATATTGACTAATATGAAAATGTTTGTATGATTTATTTAGAATACATTTTGTAAAGTAATATTTTCAGTCTTGTGGTATATTATATGAGAGATTAGCTTTGTTTGCCAAATAAGTGGTTATAATTGGATTTACATTGTAAACATTAAAAAAAAGTATAAATATATATAAATATAATAATTATTTCATATAATATATGAAAAAAAAAAGTTTTTTCATATATTATAATTTTTTAGTTATGATATTCCCAAAATGATTCAGGATAAAAACGCAGATTCATGCAGATTTAGTTTTTTTTAATTCTCAGCAGAAATAGCAAAAAATGTCAGCAGATTCTGTCTGGCCCTACGGATGGCTAAAGATTTTGTGGAAATTGTGATAGATTTGAGCAAGATTCTTTGATGGAAAGAAAGTTCAACAATTTATTAGAATTTGACGTCTTTTAAACATTATAAATATTCTCATTCCTTTCAAATAAATGTAGTTATGATTTTATCCATAAACCCAGAAATTGTATTTTCCCATTGTTCTGTATTTTCTGAGTATCTGGATTGAACGCTGGATTTTATCTGCACAGGTCTGTAGTATTTTGACCTCTCAGTATTATAAAACATATCCCAGTAGAAAGCACTTGACCTCTCAGTATTAGAAGACCTCTTACCTTGTTCTCCAGACGTCCAATCAGCTCAGCCAGTCGATTGATCTGTGCCTCGAGTCCTTCTTTTCTCACCTCAACAGCCCCTGACGGAGACACAGAGGAACAGTGCATAATTTGCAGATAGTTTCAATCATGTTTTACTCTTCCAGACACCTGAAACCTCATCTCAGAGCGGCTGTCATAGCAATGCGACAGGGCGAATCAAACATTCAGACTTTATTACAGAACTCAAGCCATTACGGAGATTTTAACAGGCGTTTACATGTTTTTGCCAACTGCTTTGAGTTTTTATACATTCAATCAGTTCAAACTCTGTGCACATGAAGAAACAATTAACTGTGAAAACTGTGAAAAGCAAACCAAAAAACAATCTGTCAATGCTTATTTAAAGATTTATTAAAAGTAATGTTTCAGTCTACTGACCTTCATTAGACATAAATATATACGTACATAGAAATAACTGCTTATATTAAATAAAACAATAACCTATGAATTTCCATGCTTAATATCACAAGCAACCATAACTCCAGCACAAAACACCCTTTATCCATCATAATAATTATAAATAAACATTCTAATTAAATCATTTATAACATTACAGTAAATAATGCATCATTATTTAACGCCAAAATGTTATATTTTGTAAAATCACAATCTGCATCTTAATGAAACACCACATTCCTATCATGACAACTCTTGGAGATTTAATATGGTAATGAATATTTATAAAGCAATGTTAATGTGCTTGGTCTTGATGACATAGATCTGCTATGCTGCTGCTGCAGCTGCTTTGATTGTAATGGACAGCAAGTACCGAGACTATATATAGTATACTACTGCCAGTATATTCACAGACATGCTGTCTGAGTATATAACACACTGCTACTTCAAACATAATATTCAGTATTTACAACCACCGCCTAGCAGATCTAAACACAGGGGGAGCTGGGGTGGAGGAGGGTTTCCAAAAACACGCTGCAACATAACAGAATAGAATGACACTGAGCATTTTAAATGCTGAGAAGCAAGCTAATTGGCTCCCAAGGTGACAACAGCCAATATCCTGAGTAAAGTAGTTAATGACATAGCAGCAGATTAGGTGACCCATCAATGCAAGCACATAGAGTTTCATGACAGAACTTTGTATTGCATTAAATAATACTACATAATTGGATCCCAAAGGTGTTAAAGTCTAAACAATTCACATCTTAATTAAACCAACATGAAATAATGTTTCATCAATTAATCCCAAAGATGTTAGTGTTCATAAAGTTAGACATTAAAGGTGTTTTTTTTTTCTTTCTTTTTTCTAAAGAGAACTACATTGGAGTTTTGTAGATGTAAACAACTAATGACCATGACTGTACTATGGTACTGTGAATAATGAATACACAGTGTTAAGACATTGTTTTTCACAGAAAAACAAAAATGGAGAGCGATTAACGTGATTTCCACTCTTGCTTTCTTTCTTTTATGAGATGACAGATCCTATTAATGAGGAAAAAAGCTTTTCCTGCCTTTGAAATCAGCCCCACTTGAGGTGCCAAACCAATTAGGCTCTTACACCTCCCTTGTGTTGATGAGGCCAGTATAATGGGGAGGGGAGACACTTTGGAACACATTAACTGTTACCATAGCAATAGCAGAACCAAGTGAACAGAATCCTTTTAAAGGTTTAGTAAGATGGTCACAGAATCAACATGATACAGTATCTAAGATCAGATTTAATATTAGGGGATACTGCAGCAACATCAGATTAGTCGACATTGGCAATGTCAGTTAACCTGTCAAGTAGTCTTTTGATCTAATATGACCTTTTTATGAGCCTGCAATTGCACTGTTTGACCAGTGTGGCGATGTGGTGCAATTACTGTATTGCAGCCCTCCTGAATGTAATGCAGCAGAAGAATACACAATGATTATGGCTTTTTTCGATGAATGCATCCTAAGGCATAATGGCACATCTGAATCCTAATAAAAAGTTTTTCTTCATGCATCTTTGTACCTGACTAATTATTGAAAGCAGCATGTATTTATCCTTTGCTGCCACTGATTTCCCACAATCCTCTGCATTCCATTCCTGAAGGTTAAACTAAAAAAATAAAGATGCTACCTGAAAGCTGTGCTGGCTGGTCATCTTGTACTTAAAAGTTACATTTTGGTCAACTTTTTTATCTAGCAAGAAGTAACTATTGCAGTGATATCAGGCCCGGCGCTACGGGGGGGCAAAGGGGGGCATTGCCCCCTCAGAAAGAATTTGTGCCCCCCCAGTTTTCATAAAGGATTATTCACTGAAAATTGTGAATTCTGAAACTGAAAAAAACCTGAAAATTCTTTCTGTCATTATTACTAACACTCCCGTCATTATAACCTTCAGAACACACATTTAGCAATGTGTTTATTTAAAATATAGCAAAATTGTGAATTTAAAGCAATAGTCGAGGGATCTGGTACCTGCGTCAGGTCAGGGTGCGCCCGTATATAGCCTTTAAAACGTGCACGGGAGGCAGAGGGGCACTTTAAACTCACGAGAAAACTGTGGATGATGTGAAGGCCAGCAGCCTAATTCATTAGATGTTTTGGTTAACTAATTCTTTAAATACAACTCTCTTGAGCTCTAAAAGAAAAAAACGCAGAAGAAATTTGCTGTTAAATTAATTTTAGCGGAAACACAACTGCCAGTCATTTAGTTTTTCAGTTAGGGGATATAATAAAAATGTTTAGTTGGACAGTACATTCCCACAGTAGTCTACACTACAATTAATACTTTAATTAATTATAATTAGTATTATTAATAATAGCCTATTAAAATTAATCTAAAAACAAAACAGAGAACCCTTTTTAATGTTTGCTTTCATTTGACATCGCTAAAGCGCACTTTAACAGTTGTGAAAAGAAACACCGCATTATGCAGCAGCAGTGAAGTTAGGACACTTAAAAAAATGCCTTTCGAGATTAAAGATGATCGGCCTGGAAGTCAAGTTTACAGGGTTATACATTAAATTAGTGCGTGAGTAAGTGGATTTGCCGCGGATCAACCTCTCTGCCAACCGGACAATATCAGGAAACAAACACATGACAAAAAAAATGATTATTAAAATATTATGGGAAAAATATATATATTGAGTTGCGTGTTATCCATGCCAAATAGAGCCCTGCATTTGAGCCCGAGCCCGTCGGGGTCCGACTTTTTTGTGCCCCTCGGGCCGGGCTTTGGGCCTATTTTCACGTCTTAGCTAGCGCGCATATCAGGCTTCGGGCCTGCTTAATAAAAAAACGTCAAAAAAAGTTTAATGACATCTAATGCGCGCTGTCCGTAAGCGCCAGTGGTGCCTTGCCTATAGAGATTTCTAACCACGTGAAACTGAAAAACGAAAGAGGAAAGGTCTGGTGAACTTTTCAAATAGTGACAACTTTTAAAAAAATGTATATATTTCTTTGAAATGTAAATATAATAAAAGCACATCAGCAAACAGGAAAAATCAGACGCTCAAGACATAATCTTTAAAATTATGGCATCTTAAAAAATTGCAAATACATGTCTGACGATTATGATATGCTACACGCATTAGTGAAGCATTAATTAAATCCTTACTTTCCACTGACCGAAAATCCTCCACCGCACAGTTGAGCAGCAGACGGGCTCTAATCCAAAATATAATTAGTATTATTTCTGCTTGAAAAAAATATATTTTAAAAACGAATTTCGTTTGTCTATAGTTTAATAAGTTTTGCTGGTCAGTTATTTTTAAATAAAATAGAAGAACGAATAACATCTGAGTGAAGGTTTTTTTTTTTTTTTAAGTCCGCAAATGCGTCAACAAGGCCAAAACATAAAAACCGATTGTTAACTGGTCAGATTAATATAAAATTATTATTTATTAAAGAAAAATTGACGTGTCTATTTTGTGTTTGACACATTAAATATTGCATTTTAAAATACTGATTTGTTTAAAGAACAAATCAAAGCATACATAACATAACAGAGCATCTTCACGCACCTGCAGTGTTTCCAACAGCATAGAGATAAATAAACTAAACTAATAGAATAAACTAAACAAAAAGAAAAAATAGATAGTCCTGCACTAGATATTTTTCATTTAAATGAAAAATTTAGACTACAAAAGGAAAACACTGACTGAATCCTTTTTAAAAAGCGGCATATGCTGTTTATCCAATCATGTTATTTTCTTCCATCAAATAAAAATATCAGGCTACCTCGAATCGATCGCATTAAATATGCATTTAATTAATGCTCTGCTGTTAATATTATATTACAAATCCCGTCAACATTTTTAACATAGGTCATTAGTTTAAAGATAATGTCTTATGACTTCTTTGATTGTAAAAATGTATATTATTTAAGAACTATTAATAACTCTAATTTTCTAAATGGAAAAGGCTGGTTTGTTAGTTGTACACTAAATTATCAAAACTATAGCCTATTTGTTGAGTTTATGACGCAGATCCCAGGACGGAGGCGGTCAGGATCAGCACAGGTTTGGCAACTCGTCTGTCAAACTGCAATATTCTTTGCTTCTTTGGCAAACGTGTTGTCGGCACGTGTGGCTGCACGTGTTACCGTCCCGCAAATTAACAAATGTTGCACATCAGGGGCTGATCACACCGAGCGCACCTGTCCGTTCCAAAAGCGCGACGCGCGCCGTACTGCCTTTATGTTGACAAGAAAAAAAGAAGCGCGGTGCGGCTCGGGCTCGGCTCTAATGCCAAAATTCAACCAATTTTCATGATAATAAATGTGAGTTTCTTTCTGTTTTGAGGTCTTTTTCTGGCACATTGAGCTACTATTTTTTAAATGACAATAGATTGTAAGATTTAACTGTTTCCTATCACTGATAAATGATTGGTTGGGTAATAGGCAACATGAAGCATGACGACTCGGTTATGCTGATTTTATATTTATTTACCGGTTATACGAATAGTCTAACCGGTAAATAAATCTAAGTGGTTTAAGTTTGCATGTGTGGGCATAGTTTGATGTCTTTACGTAAAATGTTAAACATTTATATTATTTGAAATAAAACTGAAAGAAATAAAGAGAATACAATATCATTTAGGCTAAACCACTCGTTTGGCACTGAAGCCATTATCCGTTTGCAATGTAAACGGTATCGTTGCAACTTTCATTGATAAAATCAGTAATAGTGCATATTATTATTACTATAAAAAGTATATTATTGCCTTAAGTCAGTAGCTTAGGCAGTAATGCAAAGTAATAATAAATAAGTAGGCTATATAAATAGTCTGAAAGGAAAAAAAGGGACCAAAATCAGTCACCAGGTCTAGTGCCCCCCTAAGGGATTAAAATGCCCCCTCAGTTATGACATCCTGGCGCCGGGCCTGAGTGATATCCACTTAGTTCTCACCAAATCTCAGTTTTGTTTTGTTGACAAGACAGAGTTACTTGATATGAAACAAAGGCTCTTAAGTTCTGTCAATTTCAAACAATAAATGAAGTATTTATGTATTAGATGACAGATTTCTGTGGCACCTCAGTTCTTCCTTTTTATTGGTTGTTGCTAGAAGGGATACAGCTGCAGCAAGGTAACGAAAATTGTTTATATTATTTATTAAATTACTCATTAATTGTATTTTATCAACGTTTACGCCCTCCTCAACCCTAAACCAAATCATCACAGTACCTATACCAAGTATTATTAATATTATTTATTAAATTACCCATTATTTGTATTTTATTAACGTTTACCCCCTCCTCAACCCTTTCCGGAGCTGTATCCCATCTAGACTCCCCTATTTACTACTAGTTATTGCACCAAATGAACGAACATCAGAAGCTATGTTGAAAGCAACAGTACAACCAGCCTGATCTCACGAGAAAACGTAAGTATTTCACGTTTTGGCAGTCTAGAGGCTTAGTTCAGCCGTACGAAAATGTACGATTTAAAAAAGGAGGCGTGGCACCTAACCCCACCCCTAAACACAACCGTCATTGGTTGATGAGCAAATCGTACTGAATTGTACGAATTACATCGTACGAATTCATCTGAATTAGCCACTTTTTAAAAAGTTACGAATTGCCGTGAGATAGCGTTGGTACAACCACAGAGGAATTTCAATAAGACAGCTTAAAAACATGTCAGTTCCCTCAGAAAATCCATTAAATGATTATAAACTTGACAGTCAGCTAGGACAAATATGCATAGTTACATATGTATGTATTTATTAAATGTACATATTTTCACTCATTAAAAATGATTTCAAAATATAAATCAATTATACAATATACATTTTAAAAACAAAACTTCCACCAAATTCTGCAGATTTGACCATAAAACCAGGAAAAGTGCTATTACAGTAGCTATAGAGTATTACATATGAACACACTTGTAAAGAGCTACAGGACAAATTTAATGTCTTCATTCTTCTAGTAATGAACATTTATCATATTTAGCACTCATAAAAACATGAAGATAATCTTAGAGAGTCTTGCAACATAATTTTCTTGCTTATGAGACTGTCATGTTGATTAGCTTGGGCACTTCATCCACCACATACTGACTTGAAAACAACATCAGTTCAGGCTTCAGTCAGGACGGAGCTGAGCTGAGCCCAAAGCATTCCCTGACCACCTGCTAGCTCCTGATGTAGTGCTGGCAAATGAATGCCATGGCAATATGCTATCTATGCAAAAACTGTAAAGTTACAAAGTCTACACTAAATTTAAACTACAAACCACAACAACCTTTTAGGAAATATCTCAGTGAAGCGAAAAACAAAATAAAAACCAAAAAAGGTTGTGAGAAATTATGCGAAGAAAACAAAATGACAAACTTATCTAGTATATCCAATATGGCGAATAATGATAATTTGTATTTTATTTGCAATTTTCATCAACAATATTAATATTGCTGTAAATGCTAAGAATTTTTTTACAGTATTTTGTCTTATATAATAATATAAATATAAATAATATATTTTTAAATAATGCAAGTATCCTATATTGACATTCCAAAATGATTCAATACCTATAAATTTTACAAAAAGGTTTTACTAACATGAACCAATAATGAACAATAGTTGTGCAGCATTTATTAATCATACTTCAACATTTACTAATGCATCAATAAAATCCAAATTCATGCTTATTACCAGGGCTTGACATTGACTTTTTTTCCATCATCAGCCACTGTGGCTAGTAGATTTCCAACATTACTCGCCACTTGCCATTTTCACTTCAGCCACAATTTTGTTGTTGGGAAAATATATTTTTATGCATAAATTTGACTGGTATCTTAAAATTACTTGATTTAGATTTTGTGTTATTGTATGTCCACATGCCTCTTCATTCATTTCACTTTTGTATGAGCTTGCTCAATGAGCATGAGCAAATGGGTTGTGGTTTCATAGAGTAGCATTGCAATTAGTTTTTATTTCACATGACCTTTCAGAGTTCAAAATTAGGGATTTACCAAATTTGTCTTTGACCACAGCAAAAATAAATAAATATTTATTTCTAGCTGCAATTTTTAAATAATGTGTCAAAAAAATCTAAATATCGCTGTACTGTATACATGCACTGTTTATTCAACAATTTTTTTTCTTAAAAAAAAAAATGACAAGAGCAATTGACAAAAAACAATTGACATAAAAAATTATTGACATAAAAAATAGTTATTGCCAAGTACCTAAAACTATGGCTAGGTAACTACACATAAATGGGGAATAAATCTCCTATTAAAGCAATGTTCTTGTAAAAAATTATAAGTAAAACATACTAACAAAAATAGCTGTAAGTAAAAGAAAGCAGGTGAAAAACATACCATGTGTGATAATGAACATATGATTGCGTGCATATGGTTAACGTAAGGCCAATTAGTAATCTGTTCAAAGACTGGTTAAAGCAAAAGTGGCAACTGCTCTGGTTGCAAAAAAAAAATTTAAAAAACAAAACAATTGAAGCTTCTCTCTTGAAAGCAGCAGGACTGAGGGTGCACAAGCATTGCTTTTTGTCCAATCTATTTTAAAGAGAACTGATCGCAGCAGTTGCACTTCCAGGCACGGCTGCTTCGCGCCTGGAAATGGGAGCATGCATGCTTTTTTTAAAGTCGCGCACATCACATCACCTGTGCTCACAAGTTATCCTCTCATTCGATATTCACTAGCTTTCTTTTGCTCACACAAACACTATTTTGTCAGTCGCGCTGCTTCTTTAGTCTAAGATCACATATGCGTGCATGGGCCATCCTTATTGCTGAACCCTGCTTTTAGGAAACAATTAAAAAACTATTTTCAACCAGCCAAAGTGGCTGGTACGAGAAGCTGTCTTACCCACCACAGCTGAAATCTACCTGCATTTGGTGGGTAAGACAGCCTCTCCTATTAGCCACTTTGGCTGTTTAAAAATAATTTATCATGCCCTGCTTATTACCATTAGTTAATGCAGAGATAATGTGAAGTAAGAATGAACAACTGTAATTACATTAATTAACATTAACAACGATTAATAAACACTGTAAGAAATGTGTTGTTCATTGTTTTTTAATGTTAGTAAATATATTTACTGTCATTACTTAATGCAACCTTATTGTAAAGCGTTACTGATTAAACAATAAATCTTTCAAAATTAAATTCTTGAAACAATAATACAGACAGAAATAAAGAATCTGATTGTGAATCTGATGGTAAAGTACTAAGCTTGTGTGTATGTTTGTGGAACATGAAACCGAAATAGAGAGAGTGAGAGAAAGCTGTTTGAGAAAAGCCTCTGACTGACTGATGGGAGAGAATGTGCCATGTGCAAAGCAAGTCTTGCAGAAGTATTGATCAATCTTCTCATCCTGGTGCTCATAAACTATAGCCTGGACAGCATGCTCCAATCCCGGCTCTCCCCGCGCCAGCTGACAGCTAGAATGGTGTTTTTATTGTGAGCCGAGTCAGCTTTATCTGTGTCTGGGGGAAATTTAAATCTAGTGCCAGTGTTTGAACGTCACCCATAAAACAGATCTCTTCGATTCAGCGTTGTGGTGTCACTCTGAGAATTTCGGCATTTTGGAAAAGCCGTCTTTACAATAAAAATGAACAAGGACAATTGACAGCTATATTCATTACAAACCAATGGGATTCCTTTATAGCTTTCTTTGCTGAAATGTCAAATATCAGGTAAAAAAATGGACTAGATTACACCCAGTATTAAAGGGTTAGTTCACCCAAAATCTTATTAATTATTCACACTCATATTGTTCCAATCACCTAGGGCATTCGTTCATCTTCAGAACACAAATGACAATTTTTTAGATGAAACCCGAGAGCTCTCTGACTCTCCATAGACAGCAAAAATTAAACAAAAATATTGGCAAAACATTCAATGCGACTTCAGTGGTTCAACTAAATACATTTGTGTGTCAAAAAGCTGAAACCTTTTTTTTTTTTACGTATCATATCATTGTGTGCATTTACTATAAGCTATACAAAAACTTTCAGGTAGCGCTGCTGGCTCTAACGGCAAAGCATCATACTAACAAAAATGAAGGCAAAAATAAATAATAAAGACAAAAATAAATTTATTTGCACACAAAAGTGTTCTTGGAGCTTCATATGATTAGATTTATATCACAAAAGTCACATATGTTTGGCTTCTTTTCTAGACTTCAAATGTCTCTGGAGTCTTGGAGGATATATGGAGGATGAGGAAGCGCTCGATTTCATCTAATATATCTAAATTTCTAAATATACTGCCCCCTAGTGGTCAGCATCTTTTCAGTTGTGGCTTAACGCCCTTGTGCTTATGTCATTGTGTTCTGAGCTTAAATATATATTTTCTTTATAAAGTTTGGTGCTATGTGCTTTATGGGGCACCATACAAAAAAACATACCTAACCAGCAAATGGTAGTGTTTACAGTACACAAGTAATCGGGTCAAATGGGTTTCAACTGTGGACAAGCTCAGTACATTTCAGATTTTGTTCACAACTGTTATCCATCTGTGATGGGATCAACAAAAATGCCTATAGAGTTCAACCAAAAATGAAAATTCTGTGATTATTTACTCACTTTTGACTTGTTCCAAACCAGGTTGAGTTTGTTTTGCTCTGTTGAACACATAATAAGATATACTGATTAATCTTGGAAAACTGTAACCATTTACTTCCATATTATTTGTTTTTCCTCAAGTTGATGTCAGTGGTTACAGGTTTCCAACATTTTTCAAAATATCTTCTTTTCTGTTTAAAAGAACAAACAATCTTGAATCGGTTTGGAACCGGTTAAAGGAGAGTAAATAATGACAGACTTTTCATTTTTGGGTAAATCATCCCTTTAATACCAGGTATAAAGCAAGCCTGAAATCACACACCTACACCTCCAAATAAACTCCAAGTCTGTTTGAATCTGCAAAAATGTCTGAATTGCCTGGCTGATCTGAAAAAAAAGGACTGGCTGACTATTCTATTAGAAGTTAGAAGAAGCGGAAAGTGAGATGGACATTTCAAAAATAATCATATACTGCCTTTCTCTGTGAAAAAGAAAAAAAAGAAAAGCACTAGAATTAATTTGCTACCATATCTCTGGGCGCCCAGTTACTGACTGAAACTCTGGAAAGCTTTGAGGGAGACCTTTATTCCACCCTCTCCTCATTAAAAACTCACACATTTCTTCAGTTGCATCATCCATATGAGACTGTCGTGAGCGTGTGGTTTGTGCTGACTTGGCACACGAACGGCTTTGTGTTGTTTTACTGTCTCTTTAGAGTGGTTTCATAACCAACTCACTGCAGCTCAGGCACAAATCTCATCAGTAATGGAAATGTGGAGTGTGTTGATAGAGAAAGCCCACGGGAGAGCCTGCGAACCACATCTTTGACAAACTTTAACTGTGCCTCCAGCAATTAGATGGTGTGAGGAATGATAAATGCAGATGTTTTGTGTGATAATGCAGTTGGCTACCAAGCCTGGACCACAAACAAGAACCTTGTTGAATTGATTAATGTAATGTTTGGAAAAACACAGCTCATGATGAATAGAAGCAATAAAGCAAACACTCCAAATACAGCATTAAACAAGTCCTCAAGTAAAGCTCTGCTACAACACAGCAGGAAAATACTGAAAGTGTGGCTAAAATGTTGCATAATCCATGTGCCAATTTCACTAAAATATACTAATCCATGTGCCTTTTCCTGTAACAGACACTGACTGCGGAACAACCACCATCTCTAAAAGATGTTTTTTTCTGTGATTTTCAATGTATCCAATAACTTTTGATTGACACCACCAAGAGTTTAGGCATTTAATTTTTTTTTTATTTAAAGTATTATGGATGAGTGTAAAAAAGGCCCACTTAACATTAAGCAGTACATCACGTTTCAACACTGATAATAAAAACAAACATTTTAAAGCACCAAATTGGCCTTTCACAAGATCATGTGCTTTTCCATTTAGAAATAAATTATATTTTCAAACCCATTTAAAAGAAAAGCAGTTTTAGCAATAATGCATGATAATGAGCATGGAAATAAAAAAAAACATAAAAAATTGACTTAACCAATTGAAACAATTGAAAGCATGTGTATCTTTAAATGCAACATTCTAACAGTGAACAACTCTGAAATCAACTCTGAAGTCAAATCTCCTGTAATGTTTGTTTTGTTTTGTATTGTTTTTGTGAATGATAGCATTGAAAACCATTTAAAATCAGTCACATTTACATATTAGGATGCTGTCTAAATAGGTCATTAGAGCTGCACGTTATTGGGAAAAAAAGTGACATTGCAATATTTGGTAACACTTTATTTTGATGGTACATTTGAGTTTTAGTTGACTGTAAACTTAATATCTGTTGATACTGACATTCAATAGACATTTAACTGACTATAAGAAACATTGCAAGTACATGTCAACTTACATTAACCCTACCCCTAATCCCAACCTAACAGTCTACTTATAATCTAATGAGAATTAGTTGCAATGTAACTTAAATTCAACAAACGGACCATCAAAATATAGTGTGATCCAATATTTTATTTTTTTGCAATACATATTGAGACATTTAGTATAAATTTCACCAGGTGAAATGAATAGTTCTATTTGGAAAGAATTCATAAAATTTGATAAAATGAGAGGATTTTGTAGGAGAGTGAATCTACATAAAAGGTAATAAACCAAAAACAAGCATTGATAACTACAGTAGAGGAAAGATTCAAATGAAATAAACATTAATTTATGGTTTTCTGGGAGTCTAGCAGGATTCAGCCACAAATTGAATGATCAAATGTAAAATAACACTGTAGTGTATCTTAAAAGTAAATGCACATAAATAAAATTTATCTTAAAGTTACACACATGGTTTGTGGCTTGAAATGCTCTCACAGTCACATGCCTTAGAAACATGTGCAGATGATAAACTAATTGATATTTTTTATGATTAAAATTTGCATTAACTCAACAAATCATGTATGGCTTGAACTGTGGTTCATGTTCAAGTAAAATCTCACAATCCTGGGATGTGACTATTGCGGATACACACATTGAGATGTCGATGCTAAAACGATATATTGTGCATCAGTATAGGTAGAGCCGCACGGAATCTGCGCGCGCAGAATTCTGCATGATTTTTAGCCCATCATTGATTCTGTTTATTTACTGGTGTAAATGTGTGTAAATTTATATTTATTCAGTTTTTTTTATTAATTTCAGTAATAAGATTGACTAATATGAAAATATTCATATGATTTATTTACAACACAGTTTGTAAAGTCATATTTTCTGTCTTTTAGTAGAGATTTTATATGAGAGACTTCCTTTGTTTACCAAATAAAGTGGATCTATTTGGATTCGCATTGTAAACATTAAATACAAGATAAAAAAGTATTACTTTTTATTTCATATATAATTTTTTTTGTTATGATACTCCTAAAATCATTCTGCATAAATCTGCAGATTTGTAACAAAATACTCAGCAGAAATAGCAAAAAACGCCCGCAGATTCCCTACCTATAGGTAATGCATAAAAATGCGGTTCAAAACAGCTTATGCGAATGAAGAAATGCATTTCTCATTCGTATGTAAAGTACAAAAAAAAAAACATTTTATCAACCTTGTCCAAAAAGGCTCATCACAGCTGGTTCTACCCACATAAACAGACGCATGCTCAATTTACGCTGATGCTTGGAGACATAAGTGTATTCAGTGAGAAAAAGAAAGTCACGCTGTACATTTTGTTGAGGTTATTTAAGATTCTTTCACATCATTTCTGATTTGAATTTAAGTAACACATCTACCAAAGTACATACTTAAAGGAACACTCCCACAAGAAGGCTCATTTTATAACTCCTTAGAGTGAAGAAGTTGAGTTTTATCATTTTTCGAATCGATTCAGTCGATCTCTGAGTCTGGTGGGAGCACTTTTAGCTTAGCTTAGCATAGATGATTTTTTTAAAATAAGACCATTAGTAAATCACAAAAAAATGACCAAAGAGTTTCGACAATTTTTCAATTGAAGCTTCTTCTATAATTACTTTGTGTCCAGGAAAATGAAAAGTTTCTATTTTCTAGGCCAATATGGCTAGCAACCATAAACTATGCTAAGCTAAGCCAAAAGTGCCCCAGCCAGACCATGAGATGGGTTGAATGGATTCAAAATGGTTAACTTAAGTGTTTAACTCCAGGAGAATTGTGTCCCTAGTCCCTATGTTAATTTTTTCCCTCCTTTAACCATATAATGCCTACTGTTTCATATTTAACATGCATATATATGAGACTTCAAAATTGTCATCCTGCTCAAAGCTTTGCTGTAATAAAAAGGAATATAAAATTCTCCTGCATACATTCAAGGTCACTCATTCCCGCTCCCTAAGATCCTCCACCTCCATTCACCTCTCTGTTCCCTCATGCCTGTCTCAGCACAATGGGGAGCAGAGCGTTCAGTTGCTCTGCTCCCAAACTCTGGAATTCTCTTCCTCCTGACATCCGCAACATTGACTCTTTCCCTCTGTTTAAATCCAGACTTAAAACTCATCTGTTCAGAATAACATACTCTTTATAACTGCATACTATTTTCTGTATCGTGTCATTGTATTTTATCATCTTTGATCTATCTTTGATCTATCATCATTGGTTTTTATACAGTCAGTTTATTTTTAAATTATTGAATTGTGTATATGATGTGCAATTTTAAATTATTGAATTGTGTGTGTGTGTGTGTGTGTATAT
>CAIGQQ010033930.1:1860913-1883090 GCA_903798035.1 Danio albolineatus | reverse complement strand
TATATGTATAGTTGACGAACAGTTGTACAGTGACCTTGGATTTCTTGAAAGGCGCTTCAAATGATATTATTGTTATAATTATAAGCCATACACATACTATGTTTCCATCCCATTCATTAAGGTAACATATATTTTGTTATTCAGATATAAAAGGTCATTTATACCCATTTTGCATTACATTACATGTGTCTCCACAATAAACAGTACAGAGCTTTGATGGTAAATCTAAGCATTTAAATATCATCTTACTAAGACGTATTATTTGGTAGACATAGAGCGACAACTGATATTTAGATGCGTTTGATCTAAGTAGTCTGCTATAATGTTAAAAGGATCTTATTGATTTACGTTGCAAGCTATCAGAAGTTCAGCTTACTTTTTAAGCTTACCATATAAATATCAGCATTTTTTTGCTCATTTCAGGCCTTTGAATGAAATTAACGTGTTTTTCACCACTTATATGAGCCATTAAAGTCTGGTGTGTATTATGTGACACTTAAAAACTCATACAGTATGCATTATTTTTCAGTTTTACCCTAAATGATTTGGGACTGTATGGAACTCAATGCATTACAATATTTACACAAATGATGCCTTTTGTAAACAACTAATAGTGTGTCCACTTTAATTTTTCAGATGTGTTTGAAGACAGATGTGATCCCCTCACCTGCACCTGTGTTGATGTTCCTCATGCTCTCCTTTGCACTGACTCTGTTGTTGGGAGGATAATCTGGCACCGGGGCCTCATAGCGTCGATCTGGGACGCGTGGGCTGGTCTTACTGGGGTAAGATCTAGGTCATAACAGGAAAAACAAGGACAAGGAATACAGATGATTAAACGGATATTTCAACCAAAAATGAACATTCCCTCATCATTTACTCACACTCACGAGGTTATAAAGCATTTAGGATTTTTTTCTTTTATTAAGAATTTTAATGAAAAAGCAGCCATTGACCTTCATAGTAGAAGCAAAAATACCATGGAAGTCAATGGGCCCTATTATTCAATAAGGCGCAAGTTGTGTTTGGCGTGATTTGTTGCTATTTTCAGACCAGCACAACAGTAATTTCCATGTTTTGTACCAAGTTGTTTAATAGCAAATCCCATTGAGCGTACGGGTATATAAAGAAGGTGTGTTAAAGCACGTTGTTGGCACGTTGCTACTTTGAGGAACTGAAATAGACTGTGCCGTTGACCAACTAAACACAGTCTAAATTTCAGCGCAGAGTTAGTTATGCACCTATGCAGGTCCAAACACTTACACATTGCTTAATACACACAAGATGTACAGCAATACACAAATATCTAAAGGATTCAAATGTTACAAAAATGATTATTTTGTACATAAACATAAAAACCACTACCTGTATGCCTTCTTCATGTACAGGAGAGGATTTTTCAGCTTATTCATGACAATTTGCACTTGTGTAATGTTATTATTAATAGCAGTCTTATTTATTATATGCATATTTATATTTGTTTTAATTAAAAGTTTAGATTTGTCTAGATTCAGATTTAGGTTTTAGAGATGTATGCATCATCATATGGGGCATAAGAATAGGAAGTGTGTTTGGATATAGCCTAACTAAATTTTTTGACCACATTTCATTATTGTTCATTCATTCGTTTGCTGGAAGTTGGAACTGAATTTATAAATAGTTTTAAAACAAATCTTCGCGCTTAACAAACAAAATTAAATATGTAGGCTAATGGATATCTTCAGCGGAGTGCTACAACAATGTTTCTATACTCTACTAAAGTAAAGAAGTAAGTAAAGGGTAAAAGTAAAGTAAAGAGAAAGAAAAGAGGCTGAATTGAGGAGGCTCATTCTTTTTCCTCACGCTGTAGATGGTCTATTTAACTGCTAGTGAAGCATTCGGTTTTTCCACTTACAAAGTTTGCCATGTAAATAACAAATGTGCCATGGTGTGATGCAGCTGACTCTTAAAGGGAATGAGAGACGAGACTCTGATTGGTTTAATGCACATTATACTCAAAACACACCCATAACTCATTAAGAAAAAAAGCACAACCCTTTTAGACCATGTAGCGAGGCGCAGAGTGTATTTTTTCTATTTTTAAAATAGCAAAATTGGATTCGGATATACCCTTAATGCTTTTGCGCCATGCGCTTTAGACTATGCGCCTAGATCGTTAAAATAGGGTCATGATATGGTTTCTTACCCCACTGATGAATGCTGCTCATCAATGGCATCGACAGCACTTTCTACAGAGCTCAGCAGAGATTGGATCTGATTGGCTGATTCCTTCAACAGGAAGCGGGTAACAAACTGCTCAACATTAGTTCCACGTTCATACACCTGCAGAGAGAAAAAGAGGAGACTCAAGGAGAGAAAAAAACGCATAAGGCACATCAGCACTTTTACAAGCATGTATATTTGATGAAGTCCAGTTTAAGAAACTCTAGTGAACTTTGCTCAGGCTTTAAGCAAAACGCATGATTCAGAGGTGCGATTCTACAGAGGAACTCATGGGAGGAACGTTATCTGGGATGAGCTTAAAGAAAGGGAAAAAAAGATGTAGCTTGTGTAGGTAAAAGCTTGAGGGCAAGTTAAGTTCTGAAAGCTTGTAATGGTATTGGGCATTAGAGGAGCCAACATTCATTGATCTGGTGACATTTTGACCACTTTCCCAAACACTCAGGGTCTGTTTTACGCCGCAAAGGCATAATGTCACACAAGGGTGTTGTATTGGAAGAAACGGACTGTGACTGTGCTAAAGGCTATGGCCTTCAAGCTGCTTTAGAGTTAAACTTTAAGCATTATTGTTGTACATAAAAAACACATAGATTCTGTTAACCCATATAGAAATCTGATATATGACTGATTCATGTAAAAACTTATATTTATATATTTGTTTTTTTATGGGGCTACATGTAATTCCTATGAATATCCCAATATTCCAAAAAATATATATTTAAATACATTTTAAAATGTATGTTGATGTTACATATATGACAAATATTTCATATGGGTAAAATCTGAAAATAAACTTTTATGTCATATATATGTAACTTAAATATACATATTTCCATATATCATATTTCTATATGATAAACCTTAGAGCAGAGATGCCCAAACTAGGGCCCATGGGCCAAAGTTGGCTCTTGGTAACCTTTTACTTGGCCCGTCAACTCGTCTTAGAAGAGGCGGTAGTTTTTTTTGTGGTAGTTTGTTTTATTGTTAAGCTACAAAAAAGCAAACTGAAATGAAATGTTTCAATTAAATGTTGCAAATGAGTTAGATTAAAAAAATTAATAAATATACTGTCACTGATGGATAGAAAATAATGCAGAGGACCGGCAGACGCAGGTGCAGTTTTACTAGTGTTTTCGGCATTGATCTTCATTGTGTTAAAAAAGGAATTATGTATTCATTGTAATGAGTTTATTATAAAATATATTGCATTATTTAATATGATTAAATCTATTTATTTATAAAAGAAAATTGAAATAAATTAAGAAACTACCCATGGCAATGACAACTGAGATGCGGATCCAAATGCAGGTTTAATGGAGATGTCAGGTAAGCAATGGTCAACAGGTGCAAACAGATGTATACAGACAGTCCAGAAACGTGGTCAAAAACAGGCAAGAAGTCAGAAGGCTGGCAGCAGGCAGGGATGAACAGATAGCAAGGCAAAGGTACAAACACGGGAAAACAAGACCAAGGGAATGCGTTATAATGTCACATGAAGTAAACAAGACTTCAGGCAACAGTGAGTGTTTCTGTGTGGATTAAATAGTGTGTAATCAGTCCTAGACGATCCTTAGGAGGTGTGTATGCAATCAGTAGTGACTTGGAGCAGGAGTGTGTGTGTTGCATGAGTGGAGATGTACAGTAGTTCATAAACAGGCAGATTTGTAGTTCTAAAGTGATAGTGTGTGTACCAGCGATCTCTGGAAGTTTAGATCGCTGGTGATCGTGACAGTAATAAACACTCAAAGTTTTTTTTTGCTGCTTGTTCAACCTACTTATGTAAAATGAGCTCGTACAACACAATTCTTGTTTTTTTTTAACCACTTTATTGTTTTATGTTAAAACAATTAAAATGTGTTAACTTAATCAATTTGTGTTGGGACAACCTGAATGAATTATGTGGAACTTAATTATTTAACTTTTTCTTAACATTTTGGTCAATAAAACATCCATTTCAAAAATATTTTAAAAACAGAGACAAATTATCTTTGCTCCAACAGAGTCCCCCGCCCCCACTGCACCATTTCTATACAATATACTATGCACATTTTAATTTGTTTTTCATTATGTCATGGTATATACATACATATAATACAAGTAGATAAAATTTCCCTTATACTGTATATTCACCCACCTATTGTACAGCTATACGCACACTATAAGTCACAATAGACTTATCAAATGTAAAATAAAGAAATTAAATAATTTAGATAGAAATTAATTAAATAATTTAGATAGAAATTAGAACCTTACATTTTTACAGTGCAGTGTGGTATATTTACCTTTGGCCCACGACCCGCAATTGGTTTTTGGCCGCTCATAAAAAAAAGTTTGGGCACCCCTGCCTTAATGGTACTTCTTGCAATTTCCTTGTATATTTTTTGACTGGTGTTCTATCTAGATATTGTGTGGTTGGCAAAATGTATTAATAATAATAAAAAAACAACAACACTCTTATGTAGCAGCCAAGACTCAAATCATTTTAAACAATGAGCAAACACCCTAGTCTCTCGCTTGCTCTTTCATTGTCCGTTGGCACTGATGTTTTGCACTGATTTGCAAAAAAGATTGTCATGGTCAGCGATTTAACCAACCCTGGCCTTCACTACTGATCACGATTGAATATACAAATGGAAAGGCAGCATTGGCAAGGAAGTAAAATTGGACTGCAGTGCTGGACTCTGAGAGGGATCTCGTAAATTATACCCATTGCTGGACTTATATGCAGACTTAGAATGACTGCGTATAAATGACCATAACAGAAGAAGTAATAAAGGAGACTGGAAGCACTGGCAGCCTGTAGTACTACATCAGTCCAAGAAAACAAAGTATGTGACTAAAAGAGATGGATGAAGTGTGGGTTTGTGTATAAAAGTATGGGTTGAAATTAAAAGACTTAAAGTAATGGTTCACATGCAGCCATGAAAAAAACTGACTTGCACTTTGCAAATACATTACAAATCGCAGGTTTGTGCATGAAAGACTTTCTGAGAAGTTCAGGTAGTTTAGAATTTCAGAATTTCTTCTGGGAAACAACACTGTAAACAAAATTTTGGGTTTCACTCAATCGATTTGCTTTGGGACAGCATTAAGTAATTACTGTGAGTTATTACGTTTTAGAAATTTAAGTGGGTTAAACATAAAAAAATGAAACAGTTATTGTCACAAATTACTGTTCACACATTCATTAATTTTATCTTCAGCTTAGATGGGTTGCAGCTGGAAGGGCATTCGCTGTGTAAAACATATGCTAGATAAGTTGGCGGTTCATTCTGCTGTGGCGACCCCAGATTAATAAAGGGACTAGGCCGAAACGAAAATAAATTTTATTTTACACTTTATATTGTGGACCGTTCCTGTGGAGTTACCATGTAACTACACTGTTATTCAAGTGTTGCATAGAAGATAATTCTACAAGTTACACAGTAATTTGTGACCATTTTACACTTTATATCGAGTGGACAGTTTCTGTGGATTTACCATGTAAGTACACTGGTATCACAAGGTGAAACCTTCTAATGCAGCATTAGTTCTGCCATACAGTGTTCACAAGTACATGATCTGCAAACAGGTGTGGAAGTGGGAAAACATCTGCAAGTACATATTGTTGTTACACAATGCACTTACATACATAATTCTTGTCACAGATGTGTACTTTCCTAGTGTTGTTACCAATGTCCTTTTACACATTTGTACTTACAAATACTATTCAGTGGGTTGTTACATGAGTGTAGTTACATCAGTATTACACAAGTAAATACTATGTACCAGTGTGTACATACACTGTAGTTACATACTACTTACATATCTAATTACCATGTAAGTTCACAGGTATAAGCGACATAAAATAAAGTGGGACCAAAGACTTCACGTAAGTTAGGTCAATTAGGCAAGTCAATGGACAACAGTGGTTTGGTCTGCAGCCAAATGGAAAAAATGTAAAGGGGGCTAATAATACTGACCATCAGTTTTTACATCTAAAAAAAATATTTATTTATTGTTTCACCCAAACTAAAAGAAATACAACTTTCTCTAGAAGAACAAACACAAGATAAATATATGAAATGCTGAATTTAAAATCACTTGGGAAATACTTCATGTTAACTCACGGTGCATTGACTAATGTTAATAAGCATGGATTTTGATGTTAATAATGCATTAGTAAATGTTGAATTATGACTAATAAATGCTGTACAAGTGTTTTTCATGATAAGTTCATGTTAGTTAATGCATTAACTAATGAACCTTATTGTAAAGTGTTACCAGTTAACTTATCACCAAAAATGCTAATATTTTTTTTTTTTTTACAAATATTGTGTTAGTAATACTATGCCAAGTATTATTTTATGATGACACAGCATAAAAAAAGTTGCATAAAAACTTCATCTGGCTTTGGCCGTGTGTGTGGTGTTAAATAAAGATCCCTTTTCTAAATAGAGGACAGTAGTGTTTGTCATCCCCACCTGCCTGAACAAGGAGCCACCAGGTGGTGACAATGGCGGTTAGGAAGGCTCCGAATGATTTATGCTAATGCTATGCCAGGTCAGCGGCTCTGCACTGCGTTTTAGTGCCAACGAGAGCCTCAACACACATCAGCAAGCACCGAGGCAGGGCTTACCATCCATGCCAACATAAACATGATTCCTCAACATAACGAGCAAAACAAATAACTTTTGAATACCGCAAAACGCATTAACCAAATGACAGAAATAATCACGTTAAATGTAAATCACCCACTAAGACAAATAACCTGAAGATATATATACAAAACAAAACTCTATATAACCGTGACAGGCTTTTAATGAGGTGTAAATGTGTTTGAATTCTCAGGCCAACACCATGCTAGGAGCGAATCTAATGATTTGGTGCCCGGACTGCATGAGTGCATTCGGATATGGGTTTTAAACCCCGGTGTCATGAAATATTCATTCTTCTCTATTATGGGTCCAGCGACACATATACCCAAACACAAACGTACAAATGGTCTGTCACCCTTCTGTAAAATATGCTCTAGGCACTTCTGAAAGTGTGACTGATAAGGTGAATTACTGAATAACAATGAGTGACATACTGGACTAAAGTATCCAGAGACACCTGCACTCAAGCCAAGAAGAAGAGCGCTATACGTCATTCACAATAACAGCTTTTCACAAAATAAACAAAACTGCACATACAAGATGAAAATACCATCAGGAGCTGAGTAGGAGGTTGACGAATTATAATTAAAAATTGGAGATTTTCCATAAGCAATATGCAGTTGAAGGCAATGTTTACTTTCGGTAAAATGTTTTTATCTCAACACAATTCGGAAAATATTTGATTGAATATCTCATTTCTAATAATAATAATAAAAAAAATGTGTGGTTTCTTCTATGATGACAGTACACAATATTTTACTATTTATTTTACAAGATATTAAAATTGAGCTTAAAGTGCCATTAAGATATAACTACATTAAATAGGTTGACTGAGCAAGGGTAATTAGGCAAGTCATGGGACAACAGTGGTTTGTTCTGTAACCAATCTAAAAAAAAACATTTCCTGGGGGCATAATAATGTTGAGCATAACAAAAATGTAAAAACTGCTTTTATTCCAGCCAAACTAAAATAAATAAGATTTGCGCTTAAAGAAAAACATAAACAGCACTTGGGAAATATTTGAAAAAAAAAAAAAAAAATCACAGGATAGCTAACAATTTTGCCTTTAATCCTGCGTGGTCTTAAAAAAATAGTACAAATAAAATGGAGGTGCTGAAAGCTCACCAAGGAGCAAACATTAATTTAACAATCATGGCAAGTGCAATATTTTATAGTTCAAAGAGAAACTGTGCATCAAGAAACCTTCAATTCAAGCTTAATAACCAGTGGTCATTTCAAACAGCCATCGGCAAAGAAACTCCAGCATAAAATGATATTTTATAATGGGACATGTAATTTGACTGATTTGTCCCAACCTCCTTAAACACAATTTTGCATATCACAAACTGTTGTTGCTAAGAAACATATTGACTGCTGTTGCTAGGATACAATTAATTGGCTCATGTCTGAACAGAGAATGTCTAGTGTGTTTGTCTTAAAATAGATGAAAGCTTACAGTTTTATTCACATATTTACAAAGAAAGTCACACTTCAGTATTTGTTGATGAGGCTGGTTTATAATGATACCCAGATACTGTGCTGGATTATTATAACTAGTGGCTTATTACCTGCCAGACATTGTGTTTATTTTTTACTTATAAGATATTCTGCAAGATCTTAGTAGTTCACTTCTTTTGAACTTCGTTTTAAATAAATATAATGTCATTTTGAAGTGTTCTTTTAAACAGAAAGAGTGAAAGACTATTATTCCGAATAGCCAATGCTTTCATTTGTTGTGACTGAAAATCAAGCTTATTCTGTCAAATACTGATTTCTTCTAAAGTTCTGTAACAAAATAACTTATTTTGATATGCCAAAGTAAATTATTTTCCATCTATCTCATCTATGTAAAATACTATTATTTTAAACAAACAAACAAAAAAAGTAATATATTTTATTAGGTACACCTTATTAATACCGGGTTGGATCTCCTTTTGCCTTCAGAACTGCCTTAATCCTTTAGAATCCTTTAATCCATAGATTCAACAAGGTACTGGAAATATTCCTCAGAGATTTTGGTCCACATTGACATGATAGCATCCCGCAGTTGCTGCACATTTGTCAGCTGGACATTCATGACGCGAGTCTCCCAGTCCACCACATCCCAAAGGTGCTTTATTGGATTGAGATCTGGGGACTGAGAAGGGCCATTTTATGACATAGTGAGTTATCCTGCTGGAAGTAGCCATAAGAAGATGGTTACACTGTGGTCCTAAATGGATGGACATGCTCAGCAAGAATACTCTGGTAGGCTGTGGTGTTGACACGATGCTCAATTGGTACTAATGGGCCCAAAGTGTGCCGAGAATATATCCCCCATACTATAACACCACCACCATCAGCCTGAACCACTGATACAAGGCAGGATGGATCCATGCTTTCTTGTTGTTGACGCCAAATTCTGACCCTACCATTCGAATGTTGCAGCAGAAATCAAGACTAAGCGTTTTTCAAATCTTCAACTGCCCAATTTTGGTGAGCCTGTGCAAATTGTAGCCTCAGGTTCCTGTTCTTAGCTGCCAAGGGGGCACTCTGTGTGGTCTTCTGCTGCTGTAGCCCATCCACCTCAAGGTTGGACGTGGCATAACTAAGTTGTAACGAGTGGTTGTTTGAGTTATTGTTGCCTTTCTTTCAGCTGGAACCAGTCTGGCCATTCTCATCTGACCTCAGGCATTTGCGCCCACAGAACGGTCGCTCTCTCTTTTTTGGACCATTATCTGTAAACCCAGAGAAGTCTGTGTGTGTGAAAATCTCAGTAGATCAGCAGTTTCTGAAATACTCAAATGTTGGACAGGTGTTTCTAATAAATTGACCGGTAATTGTACATAGAAGTAAGATCATACAATTAAACAAACATCAATTTTTAGTCATTTTATGGAGCAATGTGGTGGGTGTACTTTGAGATACAAGCATCC
This sequence comes from Danio albolineatus, assembly GCA_903798035.1. Lineage (NCBI taxonomy): Eukaryota > Metazoa > Chordata > Actinopteri > Cypriniformes > Danionidae > Danio > Danio albolineatus. The sequence continues at coordinate 1,873,317 of CAIGQQ010033930.1, read as the reverse complement.
CTGATCAACATCTACAATACCTTATGCTTGTTCTCCTAGTGCAAAATGAAAAGAGGGTTAAACAGCTCTCTAGAATAAGCCAAAAGGGTAAACAACTTGAAAAGAACATCCCTTCCAAAATTACACAGCACAACAGAGGCAGGGAAAGGTTTTCTCCCACCTACAGTCTAAACCTGTGGCTCAACCTAGTTAGACAAAGCTTCCGAGAATTGAGAGAAGAGATTCAATCACAATCGCATTAGCCAAGCCTGAAAACAGAAGTCATGGCATAATGCAGTTATTCAGCCAGGGACACCATCCATTCACGGGACTTTACAAAACCGGGATTAAATCCCAGTCTGGTAGAAAATGAAGAGATGAGAACACAGACTTCCTATTGAAGAAAGAGGATGATTGAGCTGTGCCTCCATTATTGTCTGAGAGTGTGTGGGAAATGGCTTGTCCAATGCTACAAGAAAAAGACACTTTGATTTCTGCTGTTTGCTGAAGGTGTCTCAAGCATCTTTCAGGTTTATCTAACTTCGGGCATCAGAGTTTTGGGAACCCAAGCCTTTTGGAAGGCTTTCATCTGTTCCAGCTACTGCATTTTCACTTTCATCTCCTCCAGAGAGAACAGTTTAACCCAGAGTCCATTGACAGACTTATCCGTTAAGGACAGATAAAGTGTGACGCTGCAGCTGTGAAAGCCAGAGAATGTATCCTTTAAAGAGATACGCATTCAGTTTTTTTTATGATCCTTTGACCGTTGCACAGTACAGTCTGACAGATACAGTTTGGAAGTACATGTACAGTTTTCAAGATTGCATTCAACAATGCATTAGATTAACTTTTTATATGCATGTTACACAACAGCTCTCGTTAATAGGAATAGTTTTTACTCACTGTTTACTCACCCCTTCACTTGTCAGATATTTTTAAGACAGAATACCTGTCGACCCTCTGTTTTTTCCTGCCATTTTCATGTACTTCTCCATTCTGTCCTCATATCATCATTGTTTAAATAATTCTCCTATTTATCCTGTATTTTTCTATGAAAAGAGTCAACATCTACACACAGCTGACCCTACATGAACAGTTCCGCAGAACCACCAGGGAACCCTCTTGCTTTCAAACGTGATAATGACAAGAGCTGTTCAAGAGAATTATGCTTTCAATGCCTTAAAAACACTTCGAATATATTATAAAAATGTCCACATTTCTCTTCTTTCCATTAAAGCTATGCAGGGTCACTCAACCTCCTAATCCGATAGCTGTACTGTAAATGACTGTCAGACAAGCTCCACAATGATAAAGAGGCAGTGGTATATTGAGCTTTATTTTTAAGGGTGAATAAATGATGAATTTTCAGTTTTGGGTGAACTATCCCTTTAATCCTATTCAAAGCAACGCAAGTTGTGATCAATCATAATTTTTTCCAAATTACTCAGCTGAATTATGGATAACGATTAACCCAATTCCCTACATAGGGACTGAAATCAGTTGATTTAATCAGGATGGTAGAAAGCACAAGCAGCAAAAATCATTCAGTAATAAAAGAACAAACCATATTTGAAAAAGGAATTCCATAATAATATTCACTGCCTAATATGCAGGTTCCCACATGCTGGAATTTACTTAAGAGAAAACACCATATCATAGAGCTTTATTCACAAACCGTGTTAGACTGGATCACCAACCACACGTCAATCAAATCCTCTGTGGGTTTGACCTTTATCGGTTTGACATTTAGATTCCTGAGGGCATCTCTAGAGGATAAGCTTCATGGCAGGCTTATGGGAGAACTTGTATAAATAAGTTAATTCTAGTTTACCTCAGAGAGAGCACAACAACAACAACTAGTGAAGTTGAAAGCACAAATCTTTATTCACACCCCACAGGCAGTGGGAGGCATCTGAGAACAATGTTATTCTGGAGCTGCAGCCGCAAACCAGCAAACACGAACAGGGCTTCTAATTATAATCGCCTCTTGCAGAGTTTTCCAGTCAATTTTTTTAATCAGGCGCCTTGATGCTGGAGAATTATCATCACAAAGACAGGACACGGTATAACAGTGACAGCCTTTGCTTTCAATGATGAAGCAACACAGGTCCGCGGATCTGTGTCATGGTGGGAGCGTTTCGTAACCGCATTGATTGAGACTGCAGTCAGGAAATCTAGCGCTCCAGCTGTGTTTCAATTGTGCCCACCTCTATACGCCGTAATGCTGATGAAGCAAGTGTTTACCATGTTCGAAACACAAACCATCATCAGCGTCTCTTTCAGCCAGCTCTTCTTCTTTATCAACACAATTCATGAGATGAAATGATGTAGCTTATTGTCAGTGAAAAAATAGCTCACCCAATGTACTTGTGTCACTCAAACATGACTTTTTTTCTTCCACTGAATAAAAAGCAGCCATTCTTGAGATGCTGTTTAGTCTTTTTAGAATTAAAATGAAATTGGCCCTTTAGGTAGACCATGTGACTTATCAAATCTTCTAAAGTTAGTTATCTTATGTAGAATAATGACATAGTTCACCCCAGAATGAAAAATTTGCTGTTAATTTACTCACCCTCAGGCCATTCAAAGATGTAGGTGACTTACTTTATTTAGTAAAACTATCAAGAGATTTTTAAACTCAAACTATGGTCCTTGGTGATTCAGTTAATGGCTACTGGAACTTTTAAGTGTCCTGGCAAAACTAATAATACCAATGACAATAGCGAAACAAGAGTGAAATAATATCTGTTCAAGGGACTGAACATTATTCTAAACATCATTTTAAATATTTTGAGCGTATTCACGAGTGTCATTAAAAATTTACTTCCATTTGCAATTACATTTTTGATATTGTATTTACAAAACATCTTAAGGATAAAAGTAGCTCTTATCTTGCTTATTTAGGAGAAAGTCTTTCTTGTTTAAATGGGTGTGTTAGTCCTACATTTAATGTTTTACAAAATGTTTAGTGCTAAAACTAGCTTCATAATCTGTCAAATATTAGGGGAAGTGAAAAGGACTCTTAAGTCACTAAAACCAAACTACAAACGTATTGCTGGCATTGAGAAATGTTTTCAAACATATATTTTAAATTCAATTAAAATGACTAACCACAAAAAACTGAATTTATTTTTCTGAAAATATTTGTACGCAAACATATGTTCTATACATGAAAATTTGACCATTTTTAAATACATTCAATTATTAATTTTCCTTCAAATGACAAACATACTTTTTAATAGTGTTTTTTCCAGTTTTATGAAGCTTGGAAGCTTTAGTATACAGTATTCTTCAATAGAAGAAAGACAGTCATGCAGGTTTGGAATGACATGAGGCTGTGTACAGTATATGATGGCACAAGTTTAATTTGGTGAATCCTTTTTATTCATTTTATATCCCAATATTATTATATTTTACACCATAGTACAATAAATGAAAGGAGCAGGAGCTACTCGTCGTTTTGCACACAGGCAGTGAATTTCCCCAGCCATGACGTTTAATGAAAAGCATTGTACGATTCGGACAATAGAGTTAATGATTCTCCAGCCATGCCAATGAGCCATAAAGAACGCTGTCACGGAAAAACAGCGATGCCGGTGGACTGCAGTTCATCATAAAATGCAGCAGCAGAGAGATTTACAGATGGAGCCTCAGAAGTTTAATGAAGAAGTAAAGACAAGCGTTGTGGCAGCACTTAGCCCACCGCTGCGTTAAAGCGTATGAGCACAGTCTGCTGTTCACACACTACAGATGAGAGATGAGTCTCAGGACTGTAATGAAGGACAGAGTTGAGTTCTATAAAAATGCCTCCAGCTTCACATGCAGGTGAAATTACCACTTCACACCACACATAGAGGAAGCAGTTTAAAATTGAAATAGTGGGACACATCGGAAGAGCAGCAGCAATCTGGCAACAGTTTAAATCAGAGATGCATTTAAATGGAAATTCTTGGACGAAAACCGAAAAGGAAACTCAAGAGTACACCAAGCTGGAAATCAAATGTCTGATTTGTTATTTGCTAGATTCATTTTACTATTGGCTGCCAAGCAAAACAGATACAAAACCATTTTAGACAGTCATATAGAATGTTTTCATGACACCTCATCAGTCGGCCATGTTGGAGAGCAGAAAAATGCCACTAAACCAAACAAAACATGCATATTTTATTCATTACTCCTCATAATCAGACCAGAAAACATAGTTCTACTTGATTTAGTATCTTTCACATGTTTTGATGGTTTAGACAGCATAATCAAACAGAACAGCATATTCAGTATAGTAGGTCACCGTTCATGTATCTCCATTATGACCAAATTATAAGTGAAAAGCCACTGTAGTCACTGATTTAATGTTCATTAAACTGACTTTTTATTGCACGTGCAGAAAGGTAATGAAATAAAAAAATAGGTGGATAAATAGAGCCAATTTATTTACAAAAACTAAGAAAGTGTGATTAAAAACAAACACAGTCCACAAACACCTCAATGGGGTTTATGCACACAGAATTTTAATTTCAGTCAGCCAGCCACAGGGCTTCCGATTAATTGTCATCCCATGCAAACTTTAAAATCTTATTTCTTTAAAAAAAAAAAAAGATATGATATAAAGTGGGTATCAGATCAAACAAGAAGCACTGCATTAAATAAAATTTTTCCACATCATGTTTTTAAAATTCATTCATTCATTCATTTTCTTTTCGCCACCGTGGTGACCTGTCTTTAAAATTTGGAAATTAATTTTACCCCAGTATTTTCAATGGAATTTTTGTGCTCATTTGCAGCTAATAACGGCACCCGCATTTAAATGGTCTTTCGTCTCTTTTTACGTGTGAACATCTAAATGAATGATTAAGTCTATTTATCTTATTATATTTGAATGGACCCTTTCCACAAGCCTGTTATGACGCATTTAACGAACATCATAATCTTAAATGCTTGAATGTTTTTAATATTTAGATTTTTTTTTTAAAGTATAAACATTTATATGCATTTATGAATGTATTTTAGCATCTTTGCATCAAATTACTAAAAACTAATTACCACTTATGCGAGGTGTATTTAATCAGCGTCTATGGGATTGAGAGTAAATTTGACACATAATTCTCACATAATTTGCTTCCTTGTTCTGAAAGTCTTGATAAAACCATTGTGGAGTTTTTCTTTTATTATTTCAGCAAATAGGATTGTAAAACAATTATTTTTTGTACTCTCCCATTTGCTGCGCTCTAAGTTTACCCAACTATGACGCCTTCCGCTACTGAGAAACCCTGAAATGTGAAAAGGGTCTATTACATTACAACATCGATGCTGTAAAAGGAACCTTATGAGATTGAAAATGGTCACATAAAGCTCTCACCGGAAGTTCATCATTGGATGTAAAAAACACTAGCTGTGCATAATTCTAGGCAATGAGTAGAAATAAACTAAGGGCGTGAAAAATAAAACAAACTGAAAAAGAAGCAAGTGCGCAAAACAACCAGTAAATATGACAACAAATGAACACAGGGAACTGAAATGAACAGGCCGACATAAAATTAAAAATTAAGTTATTCCTGTGATGGAAAAGTAGAATTTTCGGCATCATTGCAATCTTTAATGTCAAACGTTTTTTTAGAAATAATTCTAAAGGGCTGATTTAGTGCTTTTGTCTATTATCGTTCTTTGCTGTGTAATATTTTGTGGAAAAAGATACTTTTTTTAGGATTATTTGAAGAGTAGAAAATCTGCTCAATATATTTTTTATATATTTTAAACAAAATATATAAATGTATTTACTGGTCAATTTAATGTACGCTTAGTGAATAAAGTTGATCATTTGAAAAAGTGGCAGAAGGCTTGAATCATCTGTTGAACTGCATCCCAATCATCACAAATACTGCACAAAGCCTATTGAAACATGCATGGACCCAAGATTCTTCCAGAAATCAGTCAAGTTTGGTGAAGGAAAAAATCATGGTTTGGGTTTAGATTCAGTAAGAGATCTGCAGAGTGGATGACAACATCAACAGCCTGAGGTAACGCATTTTTTCTGCCCATAACATTACAAACCACAGGACAGGGCCCAGGACAGCAGTTGCTGAAAGCAAAGAAGGTCAAGGTGCTCCAGTATAGGTCAGCCCAGCCACCAGATATGAACATCATTGAGCATGTCTGGGGTAAAATGAAGGAGGAGGCATTGAAGATGAATTCAAAGAATCTGGATGAACTCTGGGAGTCCTGCAAAAATGCTTTCTTTGCCATTCCAGATGTCTTTATTAAGAAGTTATTTGAGTCATTGCAGAGATGTATGGATACAGTCCTCCAAGTTCATGGGAGTAATACACAATATTAATTATTACACAATGACTTTATATTCTATACTGTACATTATTTGCATTAAGTGACAAGACTTTTGTCTAAGCAAAGTTAGACCTTACTGTCCTAATTAAATAATTAAAAATCAAGGCACAATCACATTTTATTTTGGTAAAATATGCATAATCTAGAGGCATTTGCCTTTCATTTTAGCCACGTCTGATACCAAATGATCAACTGGAAGTCAGGTTATTATTTGTTGTTCCTAAAAATTGGCAATGAGAGATTTGTCAGGTAGTGTAAACTTGAATGTAAGAAAGTGAAATAACTCATTATATAGCTGCTGTACAAATACTTTTAAACAGTACAATTTATTTTCTGAATTAACTACCCATAGAGATAAAATATAGGATTGGACATTTGAAATGGCAACACTCACACACAAAAAAACAAACAATTAATTATATTTCCTAAATGAACCAGAGCATTCAATCATTTCTTCAAACAAGGCTTGTCTTTGGACTGCAATTATTCACAAATTTGTTCCAGCTATACCAATTCTAATCCCACATTAATTTTCTATGTAATATTGCTCATTTAAATAAAGTTACAAAACACTGATTGAAATGGAACATCCCAAAAGTTGCTGGATGTGCAGTATTGGAAGGATCCCAGCACCACCCATCGATGCTTCAGAAAAACAATGATTAGACTACGAAACGGTTCCTGTCAACTATTCTACAACAATTCAATTCAACACTGACATTGTGATTCACTGGCGCATCCTCTCATCGTCTACCTTATTATGCTCATAATATTGCTGCTGCGAACACTGTCATTTATTCAGAAGCAGATGAAACCATAGGACGCAAATATAAAATGACAACAGACAAATGAATTGTAAAGCCACTCTCGTGTTACACAACACCATAAGTTACGCAAGGCAGAAAGGAAGGAATATTTGAAAAGCAATTCCATAACATAAGGCAGCTCTGGACAATGAGCCAGCCTCATTAGCACACAGCCTGCTCAAGGATAACATTATGGCAACATGCAGAAATCTGAATTCCAGACTCGGCGCCTCATAAATATTCATTCACACTGTGGAGAAAAGTAATGGAGGAAAGAATGAATTCGCTTATTGTTTTTTTTTTTACATTCACATCCCTAGTGTTAGGCACTTAGATTCCATAACAGGCCAGTAAACAGCCCAATGTATATGACAAATGTACACAGCAGTGTATAAGCGCGGAGCCCTGCACACTAACTCAATCAGCAGCAGCACTATTCCAATGAGCCCTGAATTAGATTACCATAGAGCACAGTGGTAATGTATCATAGACCCCAGAAAGCAGTGAACCTCCCGGTATACAGCAGATTTCTGTTGAATTTTAAGGTCCATGGTGCTCTGGATACCTGAAACCCTATAACTGTCTTTTATTGTTATTGTTCTAGCTACGTGTACTGTACAATAAACTAAACTGAATGTTAAATAATATACTGTAGGTATGGCACTGCAATTTCCACATACATTTGAAACTATTACGATATGACATATTATTACTTGATATAATGGTGCAGAAACATTGTTCTGGTAGTAAATTTCACACATAATTTAATATATTTTTTAAGGATTCTTTAACAAATACAAAATTCAAGCTAAAACAAGTACATTTTTAAGTATTATAATTAGGGCTGTCCAAAAATTAATCGTGATTAATCACATCCAAAATAAAAGTTTAACATAATATTTGTGTGTGTACTGTGTATATATTATTATGAATATATAAATACACACATGCATATACTTGATAAAATGTTGGTTTATATTTAGATATATATAAAATATATGTGTATGATACAAATTTTACATTTGAATATGATGTAACTACTTTGATGTAACTTTTTTTATATATAGTTTTGGCTTCTATGAATGTGTTTATCACATATACATAATAAATATATATAAAACACACATATTATGTCAAAACCAACTTTTATTTTGGATGTGATTTATCACGATTAATTTTTGGACAGCCCTAATTATAATTTAAAAATAACAAGCCTCAGAAGGGCATCCGCTGTAACAAAATATATGCCAGAATAGTTGGTGGTTCATTCTGCTGTGGCAATCCCTAATGAATCAAGGACTAAGCCAAAGGAAAACTAATACAACTAATAATATCCTTAATGTTCCTCACTGCAAATTTAAGATATTATTCCATGTTTATAGTACATGCATTTTTCAATATGAATTGCTGATGAAGATTATCGTAAAGACAAAATACACCGTATTACCAGAAAAAAAGTTCAAAACACCAGTAATAAAAACATTAAATTATTATTGTTAATAATAAACTAATTATTTACTATTAGTTTTCAAAGAATAGCAGATAACTGGTAATAGGGCATTGATTCTTAGAAATCTATGGTGTGTATTTTTTTTTATTTTCCAGCATTACTCTTTACAGCTCACTGAAATACGTGATCCTGATTGGTCACTCAAAATATTTCAAGGTATGTTATTCCCCAATTACTACTGGTAAACCTAATTTCACATGTTCATTAGGGTATTAATATACAATAATGTTAATTACACCTTAGAACATTTATCCATCCAAACAGAATCAAGCATTAACAACACATTCATGACAAAAACAGAGATATTTGATTAATATTTGTGTTAATAAACAAACTACAGTACAGTATATATTTATGGGACCAAACCAAAGTGGCAGAGAAGACTTCAGATCAATACTGAATTTTAATTAAATTCTTGTCTCTACCAATCTAGTACAAGTTTAATTTTCTATGAAATGTGCTCAACTCAACTAAATTTACAAAATGAGCATTTTCTAAATTTGAAAATTTGCTGGATTTTTTGTATCTGAGATCACAGAACATTTTACAGTAAATATTCTACAGTTAGTTAATGTATTAGTAACATGACAAACCCAATGATCAACAGTTTTATAACAGCATATAATAATCTCCGTTAACATTGAGGAAAATAAAGTTGTTCATTGTTAGTACTTGATCACTCAGCGCAATAAACTAATATTAACAAGCACGTTATTCATTTATTTATTCATTTTCCTTCGGCTTTGTCCCTTTATCAGGGGTTGCCACAGAAGCAGCTTATCCAGTTTTACGCAGTGGATGCCCTTCCAGTTACATTCCAGTACTGGGAAACAAGCACATTAGATTTTCAATAATAGGTTAGTAAACTATGATTAATAAATTCTGTTTGTTCGTGTTATAAAATGCATACTAACTAACACTAAGTAATGGAACCTTACTGTAAAGTTTGAGCAACTCAATAAAACATCTATTTATTGTAGTAAAACATACTACTATCTTTGTTTTACCTCCAATTTTCAGTATGAATATAATTTTAAAGTGAATATTACGATTGGATTCAAACATTACAGTAACATATTTTAAGTCAGCAAATATACATTTATTGATAACCCATTCCCTCTTCATAATAGTACATTTAAAAATATTGATATTTTTTATAATTAAAAAAAAACTCGAGAAAATTCCAGAGTTGCAATATACTCTGGCAAGCTGCTAAGGCATGCCATATGATGTTCTCCGAAATAACCCTCATATGCCATAAATGGTTACCAGGGAAACTAGGTAACCGGGGTGACATTGTGCAGCCGCAAGTGAGACTGACTGAACACAGGAGCCATGTAATGTATGTCTATAATATAACAATAGCCAACCCCCCTTCGCCTCAGGTCAGCATCAAATGAAAGGGCAGGGAAGTTCTGTACCATCTGCGGCTACGAAAACATTACTTTCAGGAAATGTCCTTCACCTCTATTTGGGACCTCAGATGTTTCTGAGAGACTATACATATTGACCAAGCTTAAAAAAGAAAAGGCACAGACATCAACTTCTCTTTCATCGGCAAACACACAAGAATAAAGCAGTTTGTAGGATAGAATGGAACAAAACACACTTCGATTGATTGATTGACAAAAAATATGCATACAAAAACAATATATTTAATTTTATTGGAAACTATTATGAAATAATATGGGGTTAATTATATTCCTTATAAGGTATTTTAACTGTATAAAATTTTTAAATGTATCCTCATTAATTATTCATATAATGACTATTTTAACAAATTCATAAACAATTATAAAGGTGAGAAACACATAAAAAAACAACTAGAGAAAACAATATTGTTTGTAAAAGCTAAAAAAAATATATATTCTTTTGAAATTACTACATGGAATTGTTTCACAAAATATGAAGCAGTACACTTTTTCAAAACTGATTTAAATAATTAAAATATAAAAAAACATACAAAAAAATTAAATCAAATCAAAAATGACTAAATTATATACGTATATATGACAAAAATGTAAAAATAAATAAATAAATAAAATGTATTAAAATAATTATTATTATAAGGATTAATTATACAAAATTGTAATAGCATTTCACAAAATAGCTGTTTTTACTGTATTTTACTGTTTATTACTGTAGCTATATCACTCTATCCAATTAATGACTTGGGGTGTCAAAATTAATTGTTTCTTTGGTGCACCGCGATGCAGACGCAGACAATTTGGTATCGGTTCATTATTAGATCATAACCGGTTATTATGTACTGACATCATTTATCTAATTTGTGCTATGTCTCCGTAGCTTACTATGGCGAGGGAGGCGAGAGCGAGTATTTACAACACTCAAACTACTTAAAAACTCAGAAACTGTGCACAATTTCACAGCGTGTGTGTTTACTGGACTTTCACTGACACTTACAGCAGAAGCCCCTATTTCACTGCGATTGAGAAAATGAAGGTACTCCTTTTCTCTCTCTCTGGCCCATCTGACCTGCTGGCGTGACTTTTCCTCTCCTCTAGGTGGTTACAGCGATACTTCTGCATACAGACACGAGTGCGTGTCTGCAGAGTTTTCTCCTCCACTTCTATCAAGGATCAGCTGTGATCGGCGCTGCCGTTTATCAGTGTTTATCATCGGTGAACAGCGCCAGAGCGTTATAGCCAATCGCAGCCCTTCCTGTTGAGTGCGTGACCAATCATAGGGGTGTAAGAACTAACTCACTAGACAAGGCTCAGAAAGCGAGCTGGATATTTACATTTGTTTATTTGCTATAAATGCTGTTATGTTGTTCTGTGCATGTACTTGAGTTTTTAAAGGTACAGTTTATATATCTGACTGTTTGTATTAAAGGACAAATTTGTGTTCCAAATAGTATATAAATATGTTTTTACATTTTAATACAAGAATTATTGTGACATGAAGAAAATATAAAACTGTGTAAGGAAAGCATCGTCAATGCACCGTGATGCACCGAGATATCGAATTGAACCGAATCCATGGCATGATAATCGTAACCGAACCGAACCGTGAGACCAGTGTAGGTTAATGACTAATCTTTCAATTGACCTTTTACATTTAAATGTATACAAACATAACAACCATACATTCATTCATTAATTTTCCTTCGTTTTTGTCGTTTATTTATCAGGGGTCACCACAGTGGAATGAACTGCCAACTTATCCAGCATATGTTTTACACAGCGGATGCTGTGTTCTTGCTTTAAGGCAACAGTATTAACCACTGAGGCCCCGTTTACACTAATGCGTTTTCGCTTTAAAACGCATAAGTTTTGCTACGGTTACGCCATCCGTCCACACTACGCCGGAGTTTTTGAGCCCTGAAAACGGAGCGTTTTGGAAACGCTGGAGAGGCCGTTTTCATTCATGAACAGCTGCATATTCGCAAGAGGCAAGCTATTGTTCGAGCACTCGCTAATCGCTCGCGTTTCAAACAGCATAAGCCCTATTTAGGATGCGGGTTTTGGGTTAACCAAATGCCAAGCGAGACACATGCTTTCTGTTTATACTTGAACGCGCATGCCCAGAGTGCGCGAATGGTCACGTGATATACGTATTTGGTGGAGTAGTGTGGATGGAGATATGTTCAGAAACGCTGGATGAAATGCTAGTGAGAAAACGGATCGTTTTCATGCTAAAACGCCGTTTTAAAACTAAAACGCACTAGTGTAAACGGGGCCTGAGCCACCGTGCTGCCTGTAATAATAATAATAATAATAATAATAATAATAATAATAATAATAATA